>JZKD02S1372268.1:98237-146964 GCA_000966675.3 Picea glauca
ACATAATCAAAAGCAACTAAATGATAAGCAGAATTATACCTTGAACATTCACCTTTATCGCCTCTTTGAGGAGGTGAATTTGAAGAGTTACAAGCTCTCCTTTGAAGACCATCAAATCTATTCTTGTCCTCATCACTGTCACAACTTTCTTGTTTCACACATTTGCATTCATCTTGAACACAATCCTTGCATGCTGGAGGGATTGAACTTTCACCTTTATAGCCTTCTTGAGGAGGTGAACTTGAAACAAAATTTGTTCTTGGAACTTTTTCCCTTGTCTCCTCGACTTTGGAATTTGCTCCATCTCTTCATTCATATCCAAGACCACAATACCTGGGCCTCTCTTCAACAACAATAGGCTCAACAATGCCTTGTGCATGCTTGCCCAAACCTTCACCTTCATAGCCCATTTTTAACAATAACTTGGACCCTATTCCTCTTGTGTGATTTTCAAAAACACCAAAACATTCATCTTGAGAGGAATTAGAAGATAAACTAACATTGCATACCTTATGTTCATGCATGTACTTGGTAAGGGTTTCCTTTGCCTCATGGAGTTGATTCTCCATCTCATGCAACTTTTCAAGAAGTTGGTATTTCTCTTTCTTCATGGCCTTCAACTGCTCTTCAAGGGAAATGTTCTCCTTATCTTCACACATCTCTTTCATCAAATCTCTCATGGTTAGAATTTCCTTCAACAACTCTTTGTCAAAGAACTTTGATTCTGAAGATGTACGAGAACTATCAATGCTTGAAGCTTCCTCCATCCTTGCAAGATATCAAACTTCAACACAAAACTTGCACACAAAAAAAACAATATCTAAATCTCAAGCTATCACTGGAAAACACATGAGCAAAACAAACTATGCTCTGATACCACCTGATCTAAAAATATAAGTCTGACTTGTTATGCTATGCTAGCACCCTCTACTTCATAAAAATAAAACTTTACAGGACCTTGATTCATGTGTTAAAAATATGCAAGATAAATTATGTGCCAAATTTATGTATCTTCTTGTAAATGTTTATGTGTGAGGAATTGTTCTTTTAGATGGTTAAATATGTACTTTAAATAAATACACATCAACACAACTTGCAGCAAATAAACCATCAAACTCACAATAAGAACAACATGATAAAGGAGTTCACCCCCCTCTGGGCTACATCTCATTGAGCCTCCATTAATGGACTTGGCTCTCTGGGATTAATTTGTCAAAATTTCATTTACAAGTTGTTGCTCAACTCTAATGGAAAAACAGACTGTACCATTGGGATCAGAACACATAAAAACCCAAAAAATGACTAATAAAACTCTGAAAACGGATCATGGCTCATCCGGGCATGACCTCTTCTACATGTGGCCATAAGCTTCACTGAGCTTCTCTTTGGAAAAAACACCTGTAAAAGTCCTCAAAAGCCTCTGAAACCTGTCCCAATATGTTCAGAGCATAACAATTAGCCAAAAATGATTATTCAATCACATAAAACAAACATAGGCTCACCAAAACATGACCTCAATCAATGAGGGCTTCAAGCTCCCTGGAGCTTGCTGAAACTTCAATGGATAAAAACCTACAAAAGAAGTCTTCAAATGGCTTTGAAAATAGTGCCAATGGATTCAGGACGTCCAAAAACCCCTAGTTGGGCTTTTACGGCACCTCAATCAGCCAAAAAATGAGGAAGATAGGCCTCCTGCCATTTTCCTCCTTTAAGCTTGTTGTCTCTGCATCTACAAAACGCACCCTTGTTTCATGAACCTGACACGCACGCAATATATAGCGTAAAAACCTAGCACCGGGCACAATCGTGCCAACGGTGCAAACTGTAGGACGGTTACGGGCGCGCCAGCCCCTAACCGCCTAGCACCTGGGCACATGAGAGTCCATACAACCTCGGGCTAGTGCAAAGAGGGCTAATCGTTTAACGAGCCAATGGCCAAGCGCCAAGTACCGGGCGCATTCAAAACCGTTTAAACCAATTTTAAAAAAAACTCGCGTGCATGGTGTAGGGTCACATGTAATACGACCACGAGCTACATATTAAAAACCCCGCGCGCGCCATTTACAAAAGGTATGGTTATATGTAACGTAAATGTAACCAGGGGCTGGGGCTAAGCCCCAGCCCAGACCCTCGCGCCAATGGCCATATAAAATAAACTTAAATATATTGCTTTACATATATTAAACAAGAAACAATGTGTGGGCTAGTGGTAGCCCACACTCCACCAACGCACGGAGCCAAAGGGAGGTCCGGGGTTCGACCCCCACGAACCCCATACAAGTTTTAAACAACAAACTAAATGCCAATACCGGGGTGCCACGTGGTAGCCCATGACTGGGCCACGTGGCACCTTATCATTGCTCAAAAAACATGCCATGTGTCATCTTCCAATTCGACCAACTGTCAGCCACATCAATTTTTCCACGTCATCATATGGATGTACGGCCCTGCCACATCAACGTACGGATGTACGGCCCTGCCACGTCAGCCTGTAGGGACTGTACAGTGAGCGTCCCTTTTTTTGCCTATTTAGTGATTCGAACAGATCACAATATCTCTCGCTCCTGACGTCCGTTTGAGACGAAACGAGTTGTGTTGGGTTCGCAATGACAAGGGCTACTCTCTCGTTCGATTTGAAGCGATTCCGAGTACTTTGATTTTTGAGCTAAAATTTGACCCCTAGTCCAGATTTTGATCACTGAGAATGCTCTGACATCTCTTATTTCCCACTTACTAAGATATTTGGGTTCTACTATGCCCACTAGTTTATGTGGGGCCCCTTCCCCATAACTTTCTTACTCGAGTGGAATTGTTGGTTATGGGTAATCCCTTCATTCTCAAGGTATTAGGGTTTTTTTTCACTCATGGGCATGAAGCTCTTAGCCCCAAAAAGAGGCTTTGGAGGAGACAGGCATATCAGCCCAAGAGACATTTCTTTGGACGGAGTATGGTAGGGTGACATACTTTCGGCACACCAGTTGATCACTACCAATATTGATTCATTATTCTTTGAAGTACATGGTAATCCAGAAATGGGATTAGTTCATATCCTTCTATCCTTGGAAAACAGGTTATTGTCAAAAAACCTAATTGAAAAATATAACATATTGTCAAAAACCTAATTGAAAAAATTGCGACCTTGGCTGCAAAATGAAATTGAAGAGGTAATAATGGAGATGGGTTCTCTAGAATTTATGTTTGAGAATAATTAGATAATTGAAAATGGGTGCAACAATAATATATACCTGAGAACGCAGCATGTTTCTCCATATTCACAGTACAAATGGTAGCCATCGATGTATATTCAATATTTGTAACCATGCTAATTCAATTCATAGTTGATTTGGATTTACTCTATCTGTAATCCGACTAATTTTGCAATCTGTAATTCCACTAATTTTGCAGTGTGAATGTCAACGAGAAAATTCAGATCAAGCCTTAGGAAACAACATAATATGAGAGGCAGTATGGAAAAAGGTATCAATGGACATCCTCTCAAAAGAGTTCAACAAAAGCAGACACCTCAGCCATTGTATTAATGAATTATATATTTTTATGATTGTTTGTAGCCTTCGATCTAATCTTTATTAAAACGTATTAATTTGTTTGTATTATTAATTAAGAAGTGAGATTATTGGATAAAACTTATGAATGGAAAGCTATATGAGACAAACTTAATCTCTCCACATCACTTTAGATTCTAAAAATTATACTTAGAGTTTTCATGCATACGAGAATAACATAAATTTTGGGATGGTAGTAGTTTTAAGAAAAATGGGTTAAACTTTTCCATGAACATGAGAATGAAGGCATACAATATCAGGGTATCATGACAACCTCATGAGTTGTTAGAAGGAGTTCAACTATGATGGGTGCTCATTAGAGAGTCATTAAACTTCTCATACTATGTCATCTAATAAGTACTAGAATCAAACCACTATTTTCGCGAAGAGATGCTACACGCATCGTAGATTTTAGGTCTCGATCTATTGTTGCATGAGGATCTAATATTGCTGCTTCAACTAGATTTTACCTTGGCACTGGATCTCTACCACAATGAGTGGGAACCAGTTTCGAGAATACTCCTTCCATTCCAAGGAGACCTATTAGTTTTCGAAACCACCAAACCCGAGATGCAATCAAGTACCATCAACACTGCCAACAAGAGCAATGTGATAATTGTTGTCTAATTCAGACTCTTTTAATAATTAAATAACTATTACATACACTAGATTTTATGGACAACAATTGACCCAACCTACTCTCATACATGTGTTAGGTTCTGTTATGTGACATCCCCTTCTTTGAGTGAAATAAACTATGACCTGACACTAGGCACGAAGGAAGAAATATTTTTGGAAATCATGGTATCATGATCCCAATGAAAATCAGAAATATACATGGAAATCAATATTAGATCCATTTTTCCTTCAAAGCGTGTTCTTGCAATTTTCTTTCAGAGCGATGTTAGTGCTTCAAAGCATGTGCTTTAAATTTTAGTTTAGAGCGATGTTA
Organism: Picea glauca; assembly: GCA_000966675.3. NCBI lineage: Eukaryota > Viridiplantae > Streptophyta > Pinopsida > Pinales > Pinaceae > Picea > Picea glauca. Next base: position 102,753 of record JZKD02S1372268.1, read on the forward strand.
GTGCCCTTAATTATATGTGAGAGCATTAACAAAATTGTATTATTTATATTTCACGGTGAATATTTATATTTATATTTCAAAGGTGAATATTTTTGAATTTCAATAAAGTCTAATGTCGCTCGTAAGTGGTGCACATTTTAACAAAATCCACTGGCATATGTATCCACTACAAAGCAGCATGGCTTTACTAAATTTTGATTACCTCTACGTTGCTCGCCTCACTTCCTGCATGGAGAAACTTAAGGTCTCAGTTTAATATAAAGATGGTAAATCAATAATTTGTCCCTAAAATCTCATTATTTGGCTAGCTCTAGCTTCCCATGCTTTGCTAGTCGAATCCACTTTCAAAGATTTGTGAGTTGCAACAACCATCCATAGGCCAACAACTCTTCCAAAGAAATCAACATTTCAAAAACTAGAGCTCCTCTACTTTCACACAGCTTTTTCAATGGGCAATGATTGAAGTTTTGACACACCAAAAATCCCTCCTATTTTCCTCAATTGCTCAAATGATACCACTTCAGCCCAAACATGTACGACGACTTATAATACACCTATGTTGCATGGACCAATACAACTTGTATATATGGTTTCAATGTAATTACATTAAAAAGGTATACAACTGGCTGATATGAAGTTTCTAAAAAATAAAATTGACACAGTTACAATGTAGCAGGACCCATAAAACTTGTAAATTCAAATGGTATACAAGTAGATGAAATGTAGTTTTTGGGTAGTTGAAATTAGTTATTTGGATTGTAGCCTTCATAACTGGCTCCAACATAATCTGTGACTTCCAACTTATTCTGCAATTTAATACAAATTAATAAACAAAACAATAATCCAACTTGCTTCTGTCATTTGCAATGATTTATCGATAGTTGAGTGAACTCATAAACTCGAAGAAATTTTTCTCACGGTACAATGTCGGGTGGTGTTCATTAATGAAATCGGGCGTAGGACCAAATTTTTCTTCGAAATACATGCTCATCGAATTACATTGATGTTTTGTGTGGGTCATTCAGCTATTGGGCACTCGCTTCCTGCCTCTTCCATACAAAATACAAAATGGCAGAGGCAGGGACTTGTTTCCTCACAACTCATCTTGTTAATATAGATTTCCTTTACTACCTGTAAGACTATAAGCATTTTTTTTTTTTTGTGAGTGTGAGTTCCTGTATTACTGAAAGAGGTTATGATACAAAAAAGAGGAGTTCCCTTGATATTCCAAAAAGGAAACCAGATCATGGATTCCTGAGATGAGTTGTCTAAGATGGTAGGGGGTGGGCCTGGGCCGCCACCTTGGGAAACCGACCCAGTCCTCCGAAATCCAGTTTGAAAAAATAAACAAAAACATATACATAAAAGACATAATCATAAAAAGGGGTTGTGCCTACACTTCGCGACTAGGGGTTGAACCGACGCTAGTCTAGGATGATGGGGTGTCTTTCGTCTTCGTCCTTTCTTGCCTCATTCTCCTTCCTCTAGACCACTGTGTGCATCTTTCTGATACAAGATGGTGTCCCACTCTAGTCTGTTGGCGTGATTTCCATGTGGTGGGCATAACATAGGTAAAGGTGGAATTGGCCTGCCATTTGTTCCATTTTCTCCTTCTGTCTCCTTTGGTCCTCTGCTAGTCATTTTGTACTGGCCTCCAGGGTGCTAAGGCGATTCAGGATTTCTGTGAGAACCTTTTTTTGGTCCTTGATAGCCTCCCTGTTGGTCTCTTTCTGGTCAACGCTCATCTTGCCTATTAGAAACTTTGTTCGCCAGGCTTCCTCTACCGTTTTGTGGTAGAGGGTTTTCCTGGTTTGTGTAGCCCCTGGGCCTCTTATCCCGTCTGCTTCCTGTATTAGGTCCTTCCAGGTTTTTTCCTTGCATGTGGTGTTTATTTCTCTCTCCCACCTAGTGATGATCTCCTTGCCCTTTGGATCGACCTGTGTAAGAAATGTACCCTTGGCTTCTCTGGCCGCTTGCTCCATCCTCCGAGAGCTTGTCGGAGGTTCTTTCCCCTAGGGGACTCTCTTACTATGGGTTTTCTTCATTCGTACCATCTCGGCTTGTTTGTGGTGGTTTTTGCCTTGGGTTCTTCTCTAATTCCTATTCGCCCCTTCCTTGTGTTTAAGATGGCCTCTGTAATTGCTTCTCTTCGGTCTGTGGTTATTCCTGGTGTTTCTTCTCTTATTGGATTTCCCCGGCCGCGGACTCATCCTGGAAATCATGGGCCACCCATAAAGGTGTACCTTCTGGTTGTTATTCAAAGTCTCGGTATGTGTTCTCTTGGGAGCCCTGTCGTAATCCTTCCATTGATCCTTTGATATCCACGTTGTGCGTACTTCATTACCACTCCCCGTATCTGTACTTGGGTGAGGGGTACCCATACTTGACCATGGGAACTCCTATTGTCCTTCATCCTTTGCCTCTTGCTGATTATCTTCTCTTCTTTCCCACAAACAATCCCTGTACTTATTCCTATTGACAGGACCGTGGTGTCGTACCTTCTTTTGTTGTGTGATCTGGGCCTGCATTGTAACTCATGTTTGAGTGATGGCCTATTAGATTATGCCTGGTTCCTACGTGCCCTTCCGTTATCCCAGTGCCTCCATCCTCGATGTGGTCGTCCATAATTTGGCTATCGTCACGGTATTTTTCCGCCAGTTGGATGCAATCTGTTTTGAACTGACATTCAGGATGTTACTCCAAATAGTGTCAAGTTCGGGTCCTTCCCTGTCGACCCCCTCGTTAGTGATTATGTCTGCCAGTCCATTTTCTGACCTACGTACCTAGTGCAACTCCAGTGTGATCCTCATCTGCAAGTGTTCCTGAATTTTTTGCATGGAATGTGTCAAGCGCCAGTGCCTCTGAATTTTTACCATTCTTGTGCCATTTTGGAGTCTCTTTATTGTGTTGATGACGAGCATGGAATCTCCTTCTACTATGGCGTTTGTCATCCTTTCGCGGCTTAGAATATCGAGGCCGGTCTTCAGGGCTCCAGATTCCATGACGTTGTTAGTTGAGTTTCCCAAACTCCCAACATACAGCCGGATTATGTTTCCCTCACTGTCCTTGATTACTCCTCCCAGTCATGTCCGTCATGGGTTACCTTTTGACGCCCCGTCAAAATTCAACTTGAGGGATCCTGCTGGTGGTGGTTTCTAGTTGCGCTCACCTACTTGGAGTTGCGGTAGCCGGATTTCTTGATTGGGGTTGCGTCCGTCTTTCAGGTGGAAGGATTCTAGAATTCGGGAGTCCTAGTCTGTGAGTTGTGCTCTTCCTGTCTGGAAGTTGCGGCTCTGCGTTGTTTCTCTTGTCATGGAGATTATTGTTTCCTTGATCTTCCCTTCCAGCCAACTTTCGTTCCTGAAGATGCATCGGTTCCTTTCCTTCCATATTTCCCATATGATCATTCCCAGAATGAGGTTCCAATAGAGATTCACCTCTTCGTTTGCGCTGTAGTTTTATTTCTAGATATTGATAGTTGTGGTGATGTTACCTCAGATCCTATTGGACTGGCGGAAGATACCTGACGCCCAGTCCCAGATCTCGACGGTGTAGATGCATTCGTCAAGGAGGTGGTTTGTTGTTTCTTCCTTGGCTTGACAGAGGTGACATCTGGATGGGCCTATGAATCCCCTTTTCCTTAGGTTTTCCCAAGTTAGAATTCGGTTGTGGAGTAGTAACCATTGGAAGACTTTTATTTTTGGCCAGTGGGGGTTGTTCCAAAGCTTGTCCCATTGTTGCGCTGGGTCTTCTTGGTCATGGTCCGCGATGTAATGTTGGACTTATTTTAGGTTGAATTCCCCATCGTCATTTTGTCCCCATATCAGTTGGTCATTTCCTTCTGTGACTGCAATTTTCCGTTTCCCCAATTCCTCCTCCACCTCTTTTACTGTTGTTGCGGTTTGGTCTCTATTTTTTGGAGTGAGAGTGTCTCGAATGCTCCATTTGTTGCAATCTGTTTCTTGTTTCCAGTAATGGTAGACTCTAGTTTTACCTTGCACAAGCATCTCCTGTTGGATTTCCCCCTTGTCTGGTTTCTCCATTCTAGGTTCCTGTTGCCAGACGTCCTCCCAGAATCTGGTTGTTCTGCCATTCCTAACTTCCAAGAAGTTGTGTGTCTGGATCCAGGATTTGTTGTGCCAAGCTAGGTTCCAGATGGTTGAAGCTTCCCTAGTGCCTCTGAAGCGAATTATGTCCTAGTTACTTATGTCTGGGGCATACTTTTCCTTCCATAGGTTTACCCATGGTGTAGTAGTTTCTTTGACCCAGCGCCACCAGAGTTTCATCCCATAGGCATCATTGGTCACTTGTGGGTCTTGTAGCCCCAGGCCTCCTTTACTTTTAGGTTTACAGACCTTCTCCCAAGCCACCAGGGCCCATTTTTTCTTTGTTTCCGCTCCTCACCACAGAAAATCCCTTTCGATGGTTCTTATTTTTTGTAGTATCCCATTGGGGGTGGGGAAAACAGACATCATAAAGGTTGGAATTGCCTGCAAAACAGACTTGGTCAGAATAAGTCTTCCCGCTAGGTTGAGGGATCTGTACGTCCAGTTTTTTACCCGCTCCTGTAACTTTTTGATTATTCCTTCCCGAGTTGACATTTTGTAAGCTTTGTCTGTCAGGGGAATGCCCAAGTACTTAGTTGGGAGCGCTTTGGGTTCAAAGCCCAAAATATTGGCCAAATTTATTTGGATTGCGGGGTTGGTGTTGAAGAAGAAGATCATGGATTTGGAATGGTTGATCTCTGCACCTAAGGCTTCCCCGAACTCCTCTAGGATTCGTTTGTAGGATTTTGCTTCCTTGACCATGGGTATGCCATGAATTAAATTTTCATCCACGAACTATTGGTGTGGTGAAGTAGGGAAATTTTCTTAAGGTTTGATGCATGTTATTTCACCTGTTGTTGTTGCTCTTTTTATGCTTCGAATGATACCTTCCATCATCAGAATGAACAGGAGGGGGGACAGTGGGTCTCCTTGTCTAATTCCTCTCATGGGCCAGAAAGGTTTGGTTGGGGCTCTATTTATTAGTAGTGAGTAGCTTGTTGTGGACACTAGGATGACTATCCATTTGATCCAGTGATGGGTGAAGCCAAAGGCTTCCAAAGTCTTGATCATGTAGTGCCAGCTAATTTTGTCATAATATTTTGCTAGGTCCAGTTGGATTATCATTCCCCCTCTCTTCTGAAGCTTCAGGGTGTGGATAAGCTCGTGGGCATGGATGATATTATCCATTATTTGTCGTCCTTCCACGAAGCATGTCTGTTCTTGTGAGACCAGTGATGGTAGGAGGGGTTTCAATCTATTTGCAATAACTTTGGATATTATCTTATACACCACATTGCAAAGTGCTATAGGTCTGTAACGATCAGGGGTTTTGGCTTCATTTTATTTGGGGATGAGGGTAATCAAAGTAGTATTTATAACTTTTAGGATGGAGGATGATCTTCGAGAGTCTTCCACTACCCTATAAATGTCATGTTTGAAAATGTCCCAGCAAGATTTAAAGAACTCCACTGTGAAGCCATTTGGACATGGGGCTTTCCCATTGGGCATTTCCTGGAGCACTTGGTCAATTTCCTCCTCAACAATGGGTTTGTTTAGGTTTTTATTGTGTTCCTTTGTAACCAGACGAGGAATATGTTGGGTTATTCTTTGGATGGCCTCCGTTCTGTCTTGGTTGGGTTCCTGGGATATCCCGTGGAAGTGATTAACCAGAGTAGTTTCGATCTCCTTATGTGATTCTCACTCCACTCCATCCTGGTCCTTAATCTTCAAGATTTTGTTGTGGGCTCCTCTGGCCATGGTTGTTCTATGGAAAAACTTGGTGTTCCGCTCTCCTTCCCTGAGCCATTTGATACAAGATTTTTGTCTCCAGAGTATTTCTTCCTACTGGCATCTCGCTTCCCATTCCTGGGTCATCTGGATCTCTTCCTTTTTTCGATCCTACGTATAGCCCTTTGTTATGCAGGTTTCCTAGAGTTTTATCATTTTGTCTTCTATGTTTTTTTTTCTCTTGGTTTATATTTTCAAAAGTGTCCTTATTCCACTCCTTGAGATTATATTTGATTTACGTTAGTTTTTTGTAGAGTTTGAACATCCTTGTCCCTTGTTCTGTTTTCTCCTCCCTCCACCACTGTTTGATTCTTTCCTTGAAATTCAGGTGTGTGATCCAAAAAAATTCAAATCTGAAGGGTCTATTCTTTGGTGTGGTTTGGAATCCTGCTTCCAGTTGGACTGGACAGTTATCATATCCTCTCCAGGGAAGGATGTTGCATTCTAAGGTTGGCCCTTGCATAATGATTGACTCTGATACTAGGAATGTGTTGAGTCTTGTTGCTACCTGATACTGGTTCATCCTTTTATTGTTCCAGGTGAACTGGCCATTATTAGTTTTGAGGTCCACCATCTCTGTTGTGTCTATGAACTTTGAGAATTCTTCTGCATCCCTATCCAATATTATTGTACCTCCTTTTTTCTCTGCAAGTGATGTGATGATGTTGAAGTCCCCTGTCAAGATCCATTAGAGGTTGTTGGACCGGGTTTTAATGTCTTCTAGGTCTCGTATCATTTTTCTCTTTTCCTCTGACACCTGGGGCCCATACACATTAGTGCATAGAATATCCTCTGTGTCCCCAATGATTTACATGTGTACCGTAAGTGTGTGCCTAGTCGCTTCGGCTGCTATTAGGCTCAGTCGTTGTGGGTTCCACAGGGTGAGAATACCTCCTACAATTTGGTGGCCTCTGATAGCCACCATCTTGTACTTGTGCCATTGTTATTTACTGATTGTCTCCATTTTGTCTGTAGTACATTTTGTCTCTTGAATGAAACATAGATCCAGTTGTTCCTTCTTTAGTCTATTTTTAACGATTCTCTACTTTCTCGGGTTGTTTAGGCCTCCTATATTCCAATTTATAACTTTCATTTAAACATGTGGGGGGGAGTTGGGGAAGAGTTTCTTGATCTTACCCAAGTTTATTAGTAGCGCTCCAAGCTCTTGTAGGGCTACACTCTTTCATTTCCTGTCTTTTTCCCTCCTCGTCTGCTTGGGTGAAAGCAGTGGTTGTCCCTCACCGGCTTTGACTCCTAGGTGTCCTATCTCCCCGTGTGTGCGCTTTAGTCCTCTAGCTTTAGCTTCCTCCCTTAGGAGAAATAGGTATTGAATGCGGTCTAGTTGCTCTGTTGGTACATTATCTACTCCCTGTCTTTTCCATTGCTCCAGTATGTTTGGGAGATCTATCCCTTCCCTTTCCACCAGGTCTCTGAGATCCAGATCTTATGTACCTACTTCGCTTGGGGTCATTTTCACATCTCCCTCTTCTTCTTGCATGGGGGTATTGCCATCTCTGGTTTCTCCCTCCATCAGGGTTGTGCTAATCTCCTGTACCTTCTTGTTATTTGGTTGATCGGTGGGCTCGTTTGTTGTTTGTTCTCTAGCTTCTTGAGATTTTGTCGATTCCTTTTCGCCTTCTGCCCCTTTATTGGTTTTTCCTCGTCCTTCTGTTCTATTCCAGGTCTCCTGGTTATTTCCTGTTGGGGTTTTACTCTGATTTTCGTTTTCTCTTCTTCTAGGGTTCAGTTTTATGAATCCATCCTCATCCAATTGTGGTGTGGGGCTTTCTGCTTCCTGTTTTTTATTAAGAGGGCATTCTTTGATCAAGTTTCCATGTTCATGACATATTCTGCATCTAAAGGGGATCTGTTCGTAATCTATGTTTTGGATCCATTCCTCATCCCTGAATTCCAGACTTATGGCTTCTGGGAGTGCTCCTGACACATCCATCTCTATACAGATTCTTGTGTAAGATGTGTATCTCCCTTTTAGGGTGGCTTCTGAGGTCTTCACGTATTTTCCCAGTTTGTTTCTTATTTCTTCGAATGTAGAGGGAAACTAGTAGTCTAATGGTAAGGAATAAAATCTCAGCCAGACCGACACCTTTTTGAAAGTCTCTTTTTTCTGGGGAGAATTTTTCCTTCCATGGCCGCATGTACAGTCCTGTTAAGGCGTGGAAATAATGCCCCCCCTCAAAGACTTTATCCCTATCTTCCAGGTTCATGAATACTGCTGTGAAGAAACCTTTCGAGCCTAAGTGGAGCTCCACTTCTCCGCTCGGCTTCCAGTGATATTTAATCCAGTTGCACAACATTCTTTCCATGGGCCACAAACCCATAAACTTGCAGATTAGCGCGCCTGTCTTCATCTGGTCCATGTAGAGTTGCGTTTGTGGATCCTCTAGTATCACCTTGGGTATCATTGATGTTTTGGGTTTACACGAGTTGCGCCCTTCTGTCTCGTTTGTCTTCGCTGTGTCTTGTTCCTCCCCCTGAGTTTCTCTGGCTTCTTCCCCATGCACTCGCTTTTTCCCTGGTTCCTTTCCTGACCTTTTTCTGGGTCTGAACCCGAGGTGTCTTTCATTGGTGCCTTGAAACCTACACCTCTTGGCCCTTTCCACCTGTCCTCCACTATCTGTTTGTATGAGGGGGTTCCCTTACCCCCCCTTTGGTTCTCATGTTGTTCTCTATTATGGCCGCAACTGCCAAACCCTAGCTTGCAGTTGCTCCAAACCCTAGCAGTCCCAAGTCAAATCTCAATATTTGTATTGTTATAAGCATTGATTTGTTGCTAACATATGTATAATCTTTTTAGGGGGGGGACATTATGAATAGGGGAGGGAATTTGCTCCAAAAGAACTTGCTATTCTTATATCCTTTAAGCTTATGTCAAGATCCTCACATACACTTTCAATTTCTCCATATTCAAGCTTACCTACTTATAATATGGTTGTGGCAACGACTACAACTACTTTTCTGTTGCATTCTAAGCATAGTAAACCATCTTTGGTTGGTTTGAGTATTCATGCAAAATAACCAAGTGAACAAATAACATGCTCTATACCTGTCAAGCAAAATATTCTCAATAATCCCAACATAATGAAAACAAACTCAACAACCAATATAGGTATTGATGCTTCATATGTCATTGATATTTTTGAAAGATATATTAGACGAGCTAGCCCTCAAAAGAAGCTTTTTAGAAGTAGTCTACACCCAAAATTTAGAGTTTAAGAAAGCAATGAAGATATTCTCATAACTCATTATCAAATTCAACATTACCAAACAATAACATGTTGAGTGAGATATAAAAATGAAAGAACTAATCGTATTTGAGTATCTTTTGAAATTAAAGATCGAAGGATTTATAAAGATGCTTCTCAAAATTTTCTTGATGATTACAATGAAGTCAACACCTCAACATCAGATGAAAAGTGTAAAAAGGTTTGAATCTCATATTCATACCACCAAGCCTCCTTTTGGCGTTCCAACCTCCTACTTGAACTTGTTACCAATTGACAAGAAGGTCTATCTAGAAACTTTGATGGTTGAATTAGTGAAAAAAGGTTGCATCATGGATTTTCAATATCTCAACCCTCCAAAAAAGTTTGAAGGACATTTTGGCTCGTTTTTTTCAGATTTATGTTGGGTATGTGTTATATTATTTCCATGAGTAGTAGTGTCTGTGTTGCACCTGACGCACAAGGGGGTTTGAGCTAGGCCCTCCTTGGGGGGTGCAGGGGCAACGCCCCCGAGAAAAAAAATTCTGCCTCCGGAAACGTGTCACATATTTAGGTGGTTTTTTGGCACATGGTTTCTTTGTCGATGGTTTTCTATTTCCGGTTAAGGAAATAGGGTTGTTGACTAATCCAAGTCATTGAGTTAGGGTTTTGGATGCCACCAGCTCCTATATGTATTTCAAACAATGTATCACTATGAATGAATATAGAATATGTTGGTTTTCTCGATTTTTGGTTTCCAGGGGAAAAATCTCTATGTAATGTTTGTATTTGCCATTGTATCTTTTATGTTCTTTTACTGAAAATTTGTTTGCAATAAATATTGTACAAGGTTAAAATCTACAATTTCCTCATAATTAAGGAGAAAATAAAAAAATAAACTTGTATTTAAGAATAATAAATGAATTTTAAATTCACATGCATTTATGCACTTATTCACTTATGCACTTATTGATGTAAATGTAATGTTTAGCCTAAGTGGTGCTACCATGAAAATAGGTGGTCCTCGTTAGAATGATAGAATTAATCATCCCTATTAAGACTCGAAATTGTTTGATCCTAATAATGATGATAGAAAACCAAAAGCACTGATGACATAACATGGGATTTTTATTCCTCTAGGTTAATTATTACTACTTAATCTACATCTCCTTGTAAAGAATATAACATCGGATTATTATTCCTCTCGATTAATTGTTACTACTTGCTCTACATCTCCTTGTAAAGAATATAACATCGGATAAAGATGAAATTTCAAGGGTCGGTCAATAAGCTTATGAAGATTGTTTTATAATAGAATATTGTAACTCCCCACTTTTATTTATTTATTATTACCTAATATTAATATTATTAATTTTTTTTTAGGGTGTTTCATATGTGTGAATGATTTGGTATTGTTGATGGATACATTTTTATTAGTTTTATGCTTTATACTCTATTTAGATGACATGATCACTTATTGTTATATGATGTGATAGTTATGTATGAATTATGAATATATTGAGATTTATTTGATGCTAGTGGATATTATAATTTGGTGTAGAGATTCATGATTTGATTTGATGATGGATGGATATGGCATGTGGGAATGAATTGATATATTCTACAATATTATTGATTAATTGTTAACTATGATAAGGAAGAATTACAGATATATGGACTCTAAGAGTGGCTCGAGATACCTAAACCCAAGATGGGGTCGGAATACCTAGACCTAAGATGGGGTTAGGAGGCTAGTTAGATACTATGTAATTATGATTTGTATTGGCTATTGAATAGTGTTATTTGATACATGTATTTAGATGTGTGTAAGGACAAGGGATAGCATTACCATTATGCTTACATATGTGTAAAGGTTGTATGATGGAGGTGTGACATGTGTACTATTGGGAGAGGGTAAATATATTTCCTACCCACTAGCATCTCCCTTTGTGTATTAGGGTTGGAGAAGAGGTGTGCTCACCCATAAGTTTACATGTTTTCTTGATGGAAGATTGTGGATTAGGTCGCTCATAAGGTCTAACTAAGAGGTACACATTAAGGATGAAGAGTTCTTATTCCTCAATGACCATAAATATCTCACCAACAATATATGTGATTGATTATATTGGTTCCCCTGCATGTAAATATGTGTACAAGGGTTGGAGTGGTCATGACCTCACCCATGGTATTGATTGAGTTTCAATATTCATATAAAAGTAAAATTTATATTCACAACATTTAAAAATTATATTCTTATAATAAAAAAAATGCATTCACAAAATCATTGCTCATATAAGTAGAATGCATTCATTTAAATAGAGGGGACACATATAGGAAAAATAGATTTGATTTTATTGTGTAATTACAAAGTGGTAATTATGTATTAAGAACATGTAAATAATATGAATCATTAATTTTCTTATTTGGAAATTTTAATTTATTTAAAAGGCTAATATTATTTGCATGCACATACTTGTGAGCTTTAAAGAGATGGGAGGGAGAGTGGGTGAGCCAAAGTAAGAAAAGTAGTTAGGAGATAGGATGAATAATATGAATATTTGTTAATGAAAAATTAGAAATTATGCATAAAGTGACATGTAAGTGGGTGAATAATAAACATACTAGTTAATTAAAAAATAGGAATTATGTATGATGAAGTATGTGGCATTTCAAAGAAAAAAGAAAATTTTATAGGTTTTTCTTCTAGTAAGAAATTAGGAATTAAATGGTTTAGGTCATATTTGGATATGTATAACCTTCATATAGGATACTTCTTGATTTTAAAATTCTTTTAAAATGATTTGTATTCCTACACACGTATTTTGAAGAGTCTTAACCTTGTTCTTAACTTAGGTGATGGGCTTATGATTGTAAATTTATAGTGGTTAGATTTCATATGTGAGTGTGATAGGAGAGTTATTCTAGGATTAGAAATTGTATTTTATTCTGTATGACAAGTAATTTGTATTTGTTTGTTGTTTTCAACAATGTAGATGTTAATAATTGCTCTCTTTTTACATGAGTTTTACCTTGTGAAAGGATGCAAAAATTCAAAGTAGAATTTTGAATTCATACTTGGCATAAAACGTGATTCCAACAACCTAATTTTAGGCACAAACACCATGAACCAACAGATTGAAACAAACTTGGTTGTTGTATTAGTTTTGGAAGGTGTTTTTAAATCTAAGAATTATGAAATAAATTGTAAATTTTCCACCTATATGGAAAAGTATTATACCTATTAATTTATATAACCACTTTCATTCTTAAGATTAAAGGATTCCTTGTGAAATTGTATATATTTTATGAGACCCAATGTACCTTTCAATAAATATGACTTTTAAATAATGATTACACTTGAATATTAAGAAATAATACTTGATTCGATTGTATATTCTATTGTGATTTTATAGGAAAAAGTGGGGAGTAAAAATATATTATGCATGCATGGTATTCGTGATTTTCAATGATTTATATTACTTTATAAAAAAATCAGTTTCATTTAAGTATTTGTGTACTTGGTTGATATAGTGTTGGGAGAACTACTAATAAAAATTTTCTGGTAGAGAATACGAGGGCTCTGTAGCTAGGGGAAACCCTAGCCACTGTTATTTGTTTGCACAAGCGTTTGCAGGTGTCGATTAAGCTTCTGTCAGGAACTGTTTTCCTCTCATCAATCTCTTGGTGGTGTGGATCAACCTCTCATGGCCTCTCTCTCCTTCTTCCTCGAGGTTGCATCTCAGTGCGGCCCTTTCCCATGATTTGCTGGTTTTTCTCTGCGTGTCCGAGCCAATGTCAATGGTGGGGTTTTGGGGGGGAGCGACTGATACATTCCTTGGTGTCTTGTGCCCTCTCCCTCTACCTTTGATCTTGATTCTGCTAGTGCTTTGGTAGTATGGGCCTCCTTTGCTTTCACTCTTGGTGTATTCTCTTTTGAGGGAGTCTCTCTCCTATGTGGCCTCTTTCATGTTCCTTTTTGTTTTTCCCCTTTTCCATGCCAGTTTTTTCAGGGTTTGATATATACCCAAATCCTTGTCTTTGGTGATAAGGAGGTGGTGTCGTGTTCTGTTTTTTAGTGTTGGTTTTCGGGGTTTTGTTTCCCTCCTTAGTTTAGAAGGATGTATGTCGCTCTGACCTGATCCATCCAGCTTATGGGGCTCCTTTAGGGATTTTCATTCGATGCATGCTCTCAGCGAGGTTTTGGGGTTTCTTCTTAGGTTTGCACTTGTGGTTCTGTGAAGGGGTTCTTTTGGTCCCTCTTTTTGCTATGCAAGGTTTGTTCTGCCTCCCCTTGATCTTATAATTGTATTTTTTTTATTTTAGATGTTGGATCGTCTTGGCTTGCTCAAGATAGAATGGTTTGCTAATAGAGCCTAGCTAGACTAAATGCATGACTTTGCATGCATTCTTTAGAATGTAAATTTTCTCTTTATGAATAAAATTTATGTTTTTTTTCCTTGGAAAAGAAGTGTTGGGAGGACCACTACAAAAATCAAAATGATTGGATGATATTCAAAAATACCAAGCTAATACTATGCATAATATTTATATGGATGATGGGGAGAACAATATTGTTTTCAATGTTTTTTCCATGAAATTTGACATTTGGGAAGATAATTTAATCAAGGAAAATTTTAGGCACTAAATTTCTCCCATGGGATAATTTTCCACGCCTTTTCCCCAAAAAATAATTGGCCAATTTCCATTTTTTTTAAAATGATTCACCCAAATTCTATAGGATAAAAAAAATTTACCTTAAAAATTGTCAAACTTTTATATAAACTATATCAAATCCTTAAAAATTTGAATATTTTTACGGAAATATTGCCAAAGATTTTACAGTTTGAATATTGAGGACTTGTAAAATTCATCAAGGTTTCTAGATTTTAAGATAAATTTCCATCCTTAAAATTATCTCTAAGTTTAATAGCTAGCCCACACAACCTTTCCAAAGTGTTTCTTTCCAAGAAAGATGTTAGATTTACTCTAGATCAACTAACTAAGTAAACAAATCCAATCTAAATACTTTGATGAAATAATTTACTCTTGCATGTGGCAGAAAAAAAATGAGAAAAAAAATCACACACATTACACAATAATTTTACTGCTCTTCCAAATCAGTTCTTCATCAAATAACATCAAAACTTACAAGAGCTCCCTTCACTGGAAAAATGGCTCTGAGAAATTAAAACCACAAACCAAATCTGCAAACCTGAACCACAATGCTAACTCGATTTGCATGTTTCCAATCACTGAGGCTATTCACATAGATTTGTACCTCCTGCAATAAATGTAGTTGCCTCAAAAGATGTGTTGCCTCAAAAGACGTGCTACCTCAAAATTTGTGTTGCCTCAAAAGACATGCTACCTCTAAATTTGTGCTACCTCAAAAGACGTGTTTCCTCGAAATCCATGCTGCCTCAAAAGACACGTTGTTTGATTTCCATGTTGCCTTGATTTTTGTGCTGCCTTGGGATGCGTGCAACTTGTTTTTCTTTCTTGCCAAGTTAAAAAATCAATTCTGATTTTTCTCCTTCACCTCACATGACTTGTGAAATGAAAATTGATTGTGTCTTTTCCTTTACCCTCTCTGTCTTTTGTCTTGAGTGATTTACCTAATTTCAACGATCAAGATTAGATCGTGAGATCAATGACTCTCTTTTAATTAAATCATTAAGTGACTTTAACTTAGTCACTTTATTAATAAAAGTCACTTTATAAAAGTACATTTGATTTATTAATAAATTAATAAAGTGAATTCTAGGAAAGGTATAGGATATATTTAATGATGATTTCTGCAAGTAGACACCCTTAAGGAAATACTTGTTTGAGCTACAAACACTAACACTCCCTCTTAGCGAGGAAGGTATTCTCCACCACTCCAAGCTTGTATCTAAAGAAGATAAATTTTCCCTTGACCAAGGGCTTGGTGAAAATGTTCGTCAACTACTCCTATGTAGGAATATATTGGAGCTAAAATGCTCCTTGTTGGTTATGGAGCATGATTATCTTCCTCATTCAGAGGTCTTTTTTTTTAGTTGTGTTTATACCCCATGAAGACTTTACACCCCAGAAGAATGTACACTCCTCCACGCGGGGGAGTGCAGGGGGGGGGGGTTACCCCCCCTGCGGGGTCCGGGGGAAAGAGAGCCCCCAGCGGGGGTTTAGGGGACAACATTCCCCAATGGGGGTTCGGGGCCGAAACCCCCGAAGGAAAAATTGCCTTGTAAATGTATATTGTAATATCATTGTAAATCTGGACCATTCATTATAAGGTCAAAGATCTGACGGTAGAAGTTGTGTTAGGTTTTTTTTTTCCCTAGAAGGCAACCCTCTTTTTTGAGGGAAATGTATTGCGGCTATGGATCATAGCGAATATTGTATTCTAAAAGAGGAGATTGTGAGAGAAAGAAGAGGAAGCTACAATGGGTGTGTTGTAGGTTGTATCCCTTCATTTGTTGGATAATAATAAAGGAAGGACCTGACAATTTCTCTGGTGGACGTAGCCCACACTAGGTGAACCATGTATATATGTGTCTCTATTGTATTGTGTATCTTCTGTGCTTTATTTCCGCATTTGTTTTATTTTATTGCCCCACGATCCTGTTTTTCTAAGAATTGGTATCAGAGCAAACGGTAACTCGCAGGAAAAGAGGGTTCCTGGTTTGAGTGGGAGCAATGGCGGAAGATGGAAAGTTTATGATCGAGAAATTTAACAGCCAAAACTACCAGTTATGAAAGATGCAGATGGAAGATTATTTATATCAGAAGGATCTATTCCTACCATTGGGTGGAATAACAAAGAAGTTGGCAGCCACGAAGGACGAAGAATGGGAGATTCTTGATAGAAAGGCTCTAGGAATGATACGACTGAACCTGGAAGCGTCGGTGGCTTTCAATATTTTGAAATAAAAGACAATGAAGGAGCTGATGGACGCATTGGCTAAACTGTATGAAAAACCCTCGGTGTCCAATAAGGTATTTCTAATCAAGAGATTATTTAATATGAAGATGTCAAAAGGCGGGTCTGTTACAGATCATTTAAATGGATTTAATACGGTTACTAATCAACTAAGTTCTGTAAAAGTGGACTTTGATGATGAGGTTAGAGCTCTTCTAATCTTGTGCTCATTGCCAGAAAGCTGGAACGGCTTGGTCATGGTTGTAAGTAACTATGTCTCTGGTTCAAACACTTCAAAATTTTATGATGTTGTTGTTGTTATCCTTAGTGAGGAAATGTGATGGAAAAGCATAGGTGAGACATAAAGTAATGCATTAAACATGGAGAACATGGGAAGACAAAAGGATAGTGGAAAGGGCTCAGGAAACCGCGAGAAATATAGGAAGGGTATATCCAAATCCATAATGGGAAAGATGGAGTGATGGAATTGTGGGAAGAAAGGACATATGAAGAAATACTACAAAGCTCCAAAGAAACAAAGAGATGGACATCATGAGAAAAATCAGGAAGCAAATGTAACAGGCGATGTGCTACAGGATGCTTTGATTATTTCTGTAGATAATATTTCTGAGTCTTGGGTAGTAGATTTAGGGGCTTCATTTCATGCCACACCCCATAGGAAACATTTTCTGGATTATGTTCAAGGTTATTTTGGACAGGTTCATTTGGGTGATGATGCACCATGTAAAATTGTTGGAATGGGAAAGATAAAAATAAAGCAAAGCAATGGAAACCAATGGTTGTTGAAAGAGGTAAGATATGTTCTAGATCTAAGGAAAAATATAATTTCAATAGGGAAGTTGGCAAGTGAAGGTTGTATATCCATATTTACAGATAAGGTGTGGAAGGTCACCAAAGGATCATTGGTGATAGCAAAAGGAGAGAAGGTAGGTACATTGTATTTATGTACTAGTAATACTGACTCTTCTATCTCTTTAGCTTCTACAGGAGTGGATACAACAATGTGGCATCATAGGCTTGGACACATGAGTGAGAAGGGGATGTTTATACTTCACAAAAGAAATTTGTTGCCAGATCTTAAACAAATTGATTTGGATTTATGTGAGCACTGTGTTTATGGAAAACAGAAGAGAGTTAAATTTCTTAGAGTTGGAAAAGAAAAGAAGAGTGAAAGGTTAGAGCTTGTGCATACAGATATATGGGGACTAGATCATGTATCATCTCTTGGTGGATCTTGTTATTATGTTACTTTTATTGATGATGCAACTAGAAAAACTTGGGTTTATTGCATTTGACAAAAATATGATGTTTTTGATACTTTTAAGAAATGGAAAGCTTTGGTTGAGAATGAGATAGGAAAGAGGTTGAAGTGTCTCAGATCAGACAATGGAGGTGAACATTGCAACAAGGAGTTTAATGATTATTATTCATACCATGGGATTCGTAGAGAGAAGACAGTTCCAAGAATACCACAAGAAAATGGTGTGTCAGACAGGATGAACATGACAATCATGGAGTGTGCAAGGAGTATGAGATTGTATGTTGGTTTGCCCTTACAATTCTGGGAAGATGTTATAGATATTGTTGTTTACTTAATAAACATAGGACCTTCAAGCTCTTTGGATGGTGTAATTACAGAGGAGGCATGGACAGATAAAAAGGTAAACTATTCTTTTTTGAAGACTTTCGGTTGTGAAGCATTTTTCCATATTGATAAAGAAAATAGAACAAAGCTTGAGGAAAAATCCAAGAAGTGTACCTTTATTGGATACGGTGTTAACGATTTTGGTTATCGCTTATGGAATTATGAAAATCACAAAATCATTAGGAGTAGATATGGCATATTCAATGAAAAGGTCATGTACAAAGATTAGTTGTAGGGAAAGATACAAGAAAAAGAAAAACTAGAATACACGGTGCTTGATGAGATTACTGAAAAATAAACTCCAAAGGTACAAGAAAATCAAAATGTACAACAAAAAGAGAAACAAGTACCTAAAACTCCTGCAAGTGTTGTTAGAAGATCTACCAGGTTAAGTAGACCCCCTGAATGATACTCTCCTTCACTGTATTATTTATTGTTGATTGATTCTGGTGAACTAGAATGTTATGAAGAGGCAATGAAGGTAGACACTAAAAAGAAGTGGGAGCAAGGAATGAAAGAGGAAATGGATTCCCTGGTAAATAACCAGACTTGGGATTTGGTTCAGTTGCCTGCAAAAAAAAGAGCATTACAGAATAAATGGGTTTACAAGTTGAAGGAAGAAGATGGAGGAAAAAAATGGTACAAGGCTAGACTTGTTGTAAAGGGGTTTGCACAAAATAAAGGTATAGATTTTGATGAAATATTTTTTCGTATTGTTAAAATGACTTCAATTAGAACTATTTTAAGTCTTGTGGCAGTAGAAGATTTGCATCTTGAACAATTAGATGTAAAAACAACTTTTCTCCATGGGGATTTGGAGGAGAATATGTATATGCAACAGCCACAGGGGTATGAGGTCAAAGGAAAGGAGAATTTGGTATGAAAGTTGAAGAAGAGCTTGTATGGCCTAAAGCAAGATCTAAGGTAGTGGTATTTGAAGTTTGACAGGTTTATGATGGAACAAGGTTATAGTAGATGTCATTCTGATCACTATGTTTATTTTAAAAGGCTAGAAAATGGAAGCTATATTATCTTGTTATTGTATGTAGATGGCATGCTTGTTGCAGGGTCTAATATGCAGGATATAAATGTGCTCAAGAAGAATTTAGCTAATTCATTTGCGATGATGGATTTGGGTGTTGCAAAGAAAATCCTTGGTATGAGAATAACAGGAGATAGGAAAAATCACAAATTGACATTATCTCAGAGTGAGTACATAGAGAAGGGGTTGGAGAGGTTTAGAATGCAGAATGAAAAACCGGTCAGTACACCTTTGGCCAACCATTTCAAATTAACTAAGGAAATGTGTCCCAAGACACATGAAGAGATATAATACATGTCCAAGCTCCCTTATTCATTAACAATTGGCATCTTGATGTATGCAATGGTTTGCACAAGACCATATATTGCACATGCAGTGGGAGTTGTGATCAGGTATATGAACAATCCAGGTAAAGAACATTGGGAGACAGTAAAGTGGATTATCAGATATTTGAGAGGTACTGCTACTCATGCGTTATGTTTTGGAGGTTCAGACACTGTTCTACATGAATATGTTTATGCATATATGACAGGTGATAAAGATAGCAGGAGGAGCACCACATGGTATTTTTTTACTATAGGTGGAATAGCAGTAAGTTCGATTTCAAAACTGCAAAAGGTTGTTTCACTTTCAACAACAGAGGCAGAGTATGTTTCTAATATAGAGGCTAGTAAAGAAATGATTTGGTTACAGAGGTTTATGGAGGAATTGAGAAAGAAGCAGGAGAATAGCAGGTTGTACTCTGATAATTAGAGTGTCATTCATCTTGCAAAGAACTCAGCCTTCCTTTCGAAGACTAAGCATATACAACTCAGGTACCATTTCATATGATCCATCTTGGGAGATGGACATTTGAAGTTGGAAAAGATACACACTAGACATAATCTTGTAGACATGTTAACAAAGGGAGTAACCAGGGAGAAATTGAGTTTCTGCTCAGTTTCAGTTGGTCTTCAATCATGAATATGAAGATGATAAATTTTCCAGGTCCAAGAATGATCATAGTCCAACATATACAACAACGGTGGAGTTGTTGAAATCAGTCTCCAAGTGGGAGATTGTTGGTTGTGGAGCCTGATTATCTTCATGATTTAGAGGTCTTTGTTTTCAGCGGTGTTTATACCCCATGAAGACTTTACACCACAGAAGAATGTACACTCCTCCATGCAGGGGAGTGCAGGGGGGGTTACCCCCCCTGTGGGGTCCGGGGGCAAGCAGGCCCCCGAAGGAAAAATTGCCTTGTAAATGTATATTGTAATTTCATTGTAAATCTGGACTGTTCATTATAAGTTCGAAGATCTAACGGTAGACGTTATGTTAAAAAAAATTCCCCTAGAAGGCAACACTCTTTTTTGAGGGAAATGTATTGAGGCTATAGATCATAGCGAATATTGTATTCTGAGAAAGGATACTATGAGAGAAAGAAGAGGAAGTTACAACGGGTGTGTTGTAGGTTGTATTCCTTCATTTGTTGGATAATAATAAAGGAAGGACCTAGCAATTTCTTTGGTGGGCGTAGCCCACACTGGGTGAACCACGTATATCTATGTCTCTATTGTATTGTGTATCTTTTGTGTTTTATTTCCGCATTTGTTTTATTTTATTTCTCCGGGATCCTATTTTTCTAACACTCCTTTCTGCACCCTGTCTTTGATGAAGTGGTATATAATCTCAATGTTCTTTGACCTGTCGTGAAGTACTGGATTCTTTGAGAGTTTGATGCAACTTTGGTTATCACAGTGGATGATAGTCGGCTCAAGCTATCTACCAAACAATCATGTGAATATCTTGTGAAGCCAGATGGATTCACAACTAGCTAGACTAACTACCATGAACTCTATCTCTATTGAACTCAGTGCTACTGAGGTCTGCTTCATGTTGAACCATGAAATGATTGTTTACCCCAAACTAAAGAAACACCCATATGTGCTCTTCTGATCTGTATCACTTCCTTCCCAATATGAAACAGAGAACCCATACAATCTCACATCATCTCCACCAAGGTACTGCAATCCATATCTTTCTATGCCCTGCAAGTATCTCAACATGTGCTTTGCTTCCACCCAGTGAACCTCCCTCGGCTCCACCATAAACTGGCTCAATGAGTTAACAAAAAAGCATATGTTTGGTCGAGTGATGACCAAATACATAAATGAGTCAATCAACTGCCTGTACTTTCTGGAATCTGGAAACTCTAAAACTGAAGAATCAATCTTATTCATGTTGGTCACCACCTGAGTGGCCACTGGTATGTTATCCTACATATTGAATGTATTTAATATATCCAAAGTATACTTCCCATGTCCAAGGAAGATCTCACCGGATCACTTCCAAACCTCAAGTCCCATAAAAAAAATTCATTGACCCATTATCCTTCATCTCAATTTTGACACTAGATCTGACTTGCAACCTGCAATCAGATTCTCTGCACCTGTCAGAATAAGATCATCCACATACAACACCAATATGAGGACCTCAAATCCAACCAACAAGAAGTATATTTTGGGATCTACCTCACTCTTGGTGAATCCCATGCCCTACCGATAACTATCAATCCTGGAGTACCATGCCCTGGGTGCCTGTTTGAGTCCATATAGGGATTTCTTAAGCCTGCATACATGTGTCTCCCTGTCATGGACCTAAAACCCTTGAAGCTTCTCAATGTAGAACTATTCCTTAATGATGGAATTGAGGAAGGCGGTCTTCACATCCATCTAATGAATGCTCCAACCCATCTCAAAAGCTATGAAGATAATTTCTCGAATAGAGGAGTATATGGCTATAGGAGAAAAAGTCTCCTTGTAGTCTACTCTCTCTCTATAAGAAAACCCACGAGCCAAAAATATGGCCTTGTACTTATCCACACTACCATCTGTTGCATGCTTTACCTTGTAAAGCCACTTGGAAGTCACAACCGACTTCCCCTCTAGTCTCGACACAATCTCCTAAATATCATTCCTCGTGATGGATTTGTGCTCCTCCACCATGACATCTCTCCACACCTACTGGTTGGATGCTTCCTCAAATCTAGAGGGATCTGAGTCTATGATGTTGGTCATCAAAGCCATATACTGCAGAATTTTTTGTGAAGGTCTGCTCTCCTTGAATGTGAATCTGGGAGGCTCAACATGTTCCCGAGCATCTCACAAGGTCTTCTCAAACCACCTGGGCCTCTTGACTGAAGTTGTTGGGGATGAATGTTCCTCCACCTCCACTAGATTCTAGCTCCCTGCATTGGAAGTCGCTGCTCTCGGCTCATCCTTTGGGCCCACCTCTTGTGGCCCCTCTACAACTGTTGGTAGGTCTTGAGATTTCCTAGATGCCAAGTTCTCCTCGAACTTGACATCTCGGGTCATCATTGTCTTGCATTGATCTAGAAAGAACATTATGTAGGCCTCTGAATCCTCACTATCCCCACCAAAATTACCCTCTCCCATGAGGGATTCAAATTTGTCCTCTTCTCCACATGAATGTGGATTTAGACTGGACAACCAAAAATCATGAGATGTCATATCTCAGGTCTGATGTCTGTGAATGATTCCTCTAGTGTTTTACCCTACAATACTCGGTGTGGGCTCCTATTATGCAAATACACAATTGTATTGCAGGCCTTTTCCCACAGAAACATGGGAAAACTTTGGTCATGCATCATGGCCTTCACTACACTGATGATAAACATGTTCTTCCTCTCTACAACCTCATTCTTCTACAGGTTGTATGCCACTACCTTCTCCCTCTTGATCCCTTCCTCCTTGCAGAAATTAGTGAAATATATATAGGTGAACTAACCCCCATTATCTATCCTCAACACCTTGATCTTCCTTCCTATCATGTTCTCCACCTAAGCTTTGAAGGCTCGGAAGTGACTAAATACCTCGTCCTTGGTCTTCATGAAGTATATCAAGGTCTTCCTAGAGAAGTCATCAATGGAGGTCACATAGTAGGATGCGCCCTTCACTGAAGCTACTAACATGTGCCCTCCAATGTCTGAATGGATTGGATCCAAGATGCCCTTGGATTGAGTCTTACTGGTAGGAAAGGTTTCCTTAACATTCTTTCCAAGTGTGCAACCTTTGCACACTCCCTACTGGTCCAAACTAAATTTTGGAAGCCTAGTGACCATCTGCCTCAGTAATGGTAGAGTATGTGATGGAGATGACCCATCCTCCCATGCCACATATCGTACAAACTCTCACTGGTGTGCAACAATGCATGTGCAGGCTAGCCCTGAGGTCTGTAAAGGTTCCCATCCCAAACTCCAATCCTCATAGTAGTGTTTGGAATATCTCCCTCAGGGCGAATGAATACCTGCCCTCTCTAGAAGTTAACCTTATAACCTTTGTCCTCGATGATTGAGATGGACAACATGTTCTTCTTTAGGACAAGTACATAGAGTACCTCTTGTGCATCAAAGGACCCCCCTGACTCCAACTGGAACTACACCATCCCCTAACCCTTGGCTGCATACTTGGCCTCATTTCCAAGCTCTACGTGGAGATCTGAGTCATCCTATGAAAAGTTGTTGAATAGCTCTCTAGCCTCTGTCATGTAGCGGGATGCACCACTTTCCAAGTACCATGCACTGCTGGGAGTAGTTCTAGTATAAAGACAAGACAAAAATGCACAATCATTCTTGAACTTAGATGTAATTTCACCCAACTATGTCTTTGATGTCGTTGCAACTATCTGTGACTTCCTTTTGACTTTCTTCCTATGTGGGCACTAAGAAGCGAAATGGCCATTCTTATGGAAGATAAAGCATTTGACCTTTCTCATATCTATCTTCTTCCCAGATTGTTGTCCCTCTCCCCGACTGTCACCCTTCTTGACAACTTTTCCTTTTCCTTTCTTTTTCTTACTGACAAGGGCTAAGTTGTCATTTGTTGCACCTCCTCCCTACTTGCCAGATCTAGACTCTCTAAGAGTCTCCTCTTGAATGTAGTCATCCCGAAGTCTCTCCCACTTGGGAATTTTATCTCTGGCACAAATTCCCATGTTCAATGGTTCCCAAGCCTCGAAAAACCCACTTAGAGAAACATTTACTAACTCTGCATACAAGACTATCTCTCCTACAACTGCAAGTTGGTAATGGATCTGTGTGATCCTCATAAGGTAACTGGTTAAATTGTCTTAGGTGGACATTCTGCATTCTTTGAGTTTGGTTTTGAGGATCATTTTATGACTCATATTGTCACTTTGAAAGAGTGACACAAGGGCATCAAGCATCTCCTTAGATATGGTCTTTTCTGCAACATACGAGATTAGATGATCCTTGATGGCTTCAAGGATCACCCTCTGCACATTTATATCCTTCTTATGATGATACAACACTTGCATTATATGGTTAAAAATGATTAGATTGCTCTATTACTGATAAAATTGGGAGGCCATTAAGGAAACATATCCAAGTAGTTGAGGTACGAATTTTAGCTTGTGGGTCGTTGTACTTTTGGAGTTACACTCTGTGGAAAATAGGGTTTGTGGCTAGTCCTGAAACTAGTCTAAAACATGTGTTTCGGGTAAAAAAATCATAACTTCTTCATAAAATATCCAAATTCAGTAAGACTAAATGTGTTGGTTAGAGTACAATATTTAGTATTATGTGTAAAATTTTCAGATCCATACAACAAATATTATGTGTGGGGCATGCTCTACAAGTTCTCTCTCTAGAATAAGATGAAATTCAACAAGGTATGCCATTTTTGAGATAACTCCTTTTCTAAGAGGTTCCAAGTAGTGACCCCTGGAGGAATTTCATAAAACACACTGAAGAACATTGTGTACTATTTTCATATCTTTATTCATTACAGGTACATAGTTATGATTATTTCAAGTTAGGGTTGTTGACTAATCCAAAACTAGTCATGTGAGACTAAAGTAAAGTTTGATGAAAATGATAGTCTCTTGTTGTTAAAGTTAAGGAAGTTTTCCAGGTATGTGATCATATACACCAGGTATATTACAGAGTTACAAATCAAATTTGGATAATGAAATTGATGAGGTATTTTGGTTGAGGTACATGTTGGGTACATGGTTGAGACAAGTAGTTGATGAGTTGGCACATACATGAGGTGTATAGTTGATGATGTTGGTACATATTGATGAGTCATAGTTGATGAGTAGTTGATACATGATTGATATATAGTTGATAGATGGTCGATGCACTTGCTTATGGTACAGGTTGATGCATGGTTGATGCATGGTTCAGGTTATTATTACAGGTTGTTTGGTGCAGGTTGATTGGTACAAGTTTACAATAGTATATCTCACAATGATAGTGTGACAGTGGTTCCATCATTCTACTTATACGTTAGGGTGGTTGTACGGGGCAAGGACATGTGGTTATTCCACCTTCCAGTTATAGTCGAAGAACATAGGGGGTTGTAGCCTCCTTCTAGTTGTAGCCAGAGAATTGGGGAGTTGGAGTTTCCCTCAGGTTGTAGCTTGAGAAACTAGGGGGTTGGAGATTCCTTCCAGTTGCAGCTGGAAAACAAAGGAAGTTCGTACTTCCAATGAATGTAATTCTTCAAGACATATAAGAAAAATCATTCTGTGGTTTTCTCCCGCTTTGGGTTTCCACATAAAAACACTGGTGTACTGTGTATGTGTATGATTGTTCATTTGTTGATTGTTTATTTACTCTGAAAATATTGGATGATAATGCTACATTGAGAATCTTATCCCACACTACCTATACTGCAAGGTATACCACTACTAGCGTACCCCCTGAGGTTTGCGTTGGAGCTAGAGGAGAGTTGGACACGACTTCCCACAAGTCTTGTTCCTTCAAGATCATTGAGATTCTTGTTTTTCAAGGTAAGAAGTTGGAAACCCCATCTAGTTGATCCTCAAGGGGATACGCGCTCATCACTGAGTACACGCTCATCACTGCATACCTCTCGAAGGGGATATGCGCAGTTGGACCCCAGTTGGGACTGATCCAAGCTCTCAAGATCAACGAAATTAACCTCAGAGACCGAAAGAACTATGCGATGCTCGCACCGCATAGGTACCTGATGAAGACTACTGGGAAGAAGCCCAAGATAGCTCCCCAGTCGTGGATTAAGGAGCTCGCGCACTCCACGATCTTGAACATAATGAAGATCCCCCACTTCGGTCGACATCAAGAGGTTAATGCTTGCATTAAACTCCTCTTGTCGTGCTACCATGGAGGGTATATGCGGCTTGACAGGCGTTTCACTGTGGATCTGACGTTGATCCACCTGATCACTGGACTAAGTATGCAGGGACCAGACCCTCTCCAGTTCTACCTAGGGAAAACGTCAAATCGCTCCCTGGCACATCAAATAAAGGAAGCCTACGATGATGTAGAAAAGGGAAACCGAGGCTACAAGGCAGCATCCATCAAGGATGGCACAGTGCACCTAGCTTGTCAATTGATCGCTAGAAAGATCGTCAGAAAGAACCAGCCAACACAAGTCACAGGGTTCGTAGTCGACCTCACATGGAATTGTGTCAAAGGAATGCAGATGAACTGGGAAAGTTACCTCGTCAATGAGTTGGAGAAGGAATGCAGATGAACTGGGCAAGTTACCTCGTCAATGAGTTGGAGAAGGATTGTCGCAAAGCGTAAGACCAAGGATACGAATTCCACTTCAGTTGGTTACTGGTGCTCATTGCATTTGTTGCTTGGCAGATGCCGGAAGGAGAAACATTCCCTGAAGTCAAGACATCAATACCATTGGCCACGAGGTTCGCTACCTTATGGTATAAAAACGATATGGTGAAGCAATGGTAATCGAATGTTGTCTTCCATACTTATTACCTACAGCTGAAGTGTGCCATTGAATCCTTTCCGCAGATGACCCCAAATACACTCCACCGATACAGGCCACTAGTGAAGTTCCACGTAGACCGACACTTCATGTACATCACCGCGTGTGGGGATGAAAGTAAGGAGGAGCTACAATATTACTATAAGTTGACGGAGGAAGACATGGAAGAGATCACTAAGGAATGGCCAGCAGAATTCGTTGTACCAGTGGAGGATGCAAAAGTCTCCGACCCCAATATAATCGGAAGCCCATTAGTCACCCAGGTCAAACATGATGTACAGAGCAACGCCAAGAAAAAGAAGACAAAGGATGAAGTCCAAGACATAGAAAGTGATGAGAAGAACAACGCATCAGAGGAAACTACACCTCCCCGGAGAAACCTTCGGCAAGGAAGAAGGCTCATGCCAACAAGCCTCAATCGAAGAATGTGCTCACAGTGGATGACATTGATCTCATCATCATAGTTGTAGAAGACGCTTCAGAAGACATATTGCAGAAACATGGGACAAAGAAAGAGTCGATGTACGATAGAATAGAGAAAGAACTCAGAGACATCCAACAAGCTATCCATTCGAGTCACGCAGTGCCTATTGTGCCATCCTCAACAGGAAATGTAGAATTGGGGGATGAGCCCACCCAGTTGCAAAGGTTAGCATATGCGACAGACGTTCAACTTCGTCGATCCCAAGAGGAAAAGGAATAGGCCACAGATGCCTTAAAGCAAGAAAAGGAGGAGCTCCTAGAGCAACTTCGAGTTGCACAGAAAGAGAAAGATGAACTTAGGGCGATGTTCAAAGAGGACAAAGAGAAAATCTAGAAAGAGAAAGACCAGCTGCTCACGGAGAAAATTAGGGTTAAAGAGGCAGTGACTAGAGCACTCCTCTCTGTGTCGACCTTGGTACAGGAGGAACCGAAGTCAACAGAGATGCAAGTGGGGAAGCTCGTTGAGGCCATTCAACAACTTCAATCAAGAGTAGCAGAATTGGAACTTCAAGCAATGTCAAGCACTCCACAAGAAGTGTGGGATCAGAGGAAAGAAGCTGCTAGGATCGCAGTAGAACGAATTAGGGCATTGGCCTCAGAATGTAAATAATTGAGTGATCGAAGTGCGCATACCTATGAGCTCCTTGCAGAAGATCTGGAGCTAAGGAGATTGGAAGCACAACTCCAGGAGGCAAAGTAGCAAGCGTCCACCGTACAAGCACAGATGAAACTGTTGACTACAGTTGAGAAGATGAAGAGGTCACAGGAGCATCGCGTAGTCCAGCAGCAGGTTACTGCCATCCAAAGAAAGGTTATGGAAGTGACACAGAGACTCTAGCCGATGCAGGATGGAGCCTGCACGCTTTTCGAAGAGATCGAGGGACAAGGCTCACATCTGGAACATATGGTCGTGACAGTGGAACAACGCCTGGAAGGGCTTGTCACCGAGCAAGTAATTCTGGAGTTCACCGAGCAGGAGGCTCTGGCGAAGCAGCAAGTCGAGGCATCTCGAGTTAAGCTCGAGGCCTTCGAAGCATAGTTTCCCAGATCGGAGTGACTCGGGACGAGTCACAGGTGAGTGTTGGGGGCTTGTTGGCCCTCGACCAAGTTTTGAGGAAATGTTGGTCGTGTTTGACCATTTTTGGTACTTCGGCGGGCTGGTCGAAGACGGAGCGCCCAGGCGAAGCAGAGATCGTAGGATCTCGCCCATTTTTATGGGCTTTTTGGGCTTTTAGGGTTTATGTAACGGGTATGGGATGTCGGCCCATGGGTTTATCAATGTTTAGGCATTTTTGTAATGTATAAATAAGTAGCTAGGCGATGTAAGTATAGGTCATAAGATTAGAGATCATGGGCTTAGTGCATGACTAGAGTATGTTAATACTTGCAGAGCTAAGTGCAAGTAATTGTAAGAGGCTTTATGCAAACAGATTGTGTAAGGTTTTGTGCCCTGACCGAATTCGGGGAAGGAGGATCTGGAAAGGTGTGTGCAGATCTCCTGTCCTTTGTGGAGTTGGCTCTATGGCTTTGTGCACAAGAGCAGAGAAATGTAATAATCTTGAATACTAATAAAGAAGAAGAAGAATTTGGTGGACATAGCCCCACACTGGGGTGAACCACGTATATCCTGTGTTGATGTGCTTTGTGCAATGTTATTCATGTTGTTTATGTATTTATTTTCTTAGTGCACTGATGTTGATGTATGTTAGATAGATTTATGGATGCTTAGTGCTCTATTGATGGTAAATGAATGCTAGATCTGAGTTAATGTTATGTGCTTGGGAGTGTTTGAACTGATTATTACTCCATTGTTGTGTACTTAGGGTTTAATCTGCGATGTGAATGGATTTATGAACTAATGCATGTTATTGGCTAAGTGCTCTGTTAAGTGCTGTGATCACAGATCTGTGTCCCAGCTAGGTTGTAGACACCTGAGTCCTACAACCCCCCCTGCCTCTACCTCGGGTGATATTTCATATGCTTTGCAGGTGTTGTCGAAAGGGCCAGTAGTTAGGGTTTTATTGGTGATTTGTTGAAGCGTTGAACCCTGGGTCTGCCCCTGTGCCAACACAACTTCAAGAATTTCAATTCTCCGCTTTTGACGGGCCAACAAAATCATGATATTGGCTCACCGAGAGATATAATGGTGTTCAATTTCTTGAATCTTCATTGTCACAAAGAGAAATGAACCCTTGTTTGAACGTATGATCTCTTCGTGCCTCCGCAAGATTTTCCTGAATCCCTGAATGTCCCTATTTTCCATCTCCCTTTCTTTGCTAGCTCAACTAGACAAAAAATGCCTAAACTAGAGATAGTGTCTCTACTTGATTGGACTTCCTTGCAATCTCCGTAAAACTCAGAGACAAATTGAAACCCAAGACCCAAATTCCTTTTACTATGAGCCCCAATCAAATCAAGACCAGTGAAAAACAACCCAAGAATTAGAACAAAAAATATAAGGAGACAACAAATAATTTAGAGACGTTTTCTTGCACCAAGGACAAAAGATACCAACATAGAAATTTCAATCAACAATTGAAGCAACCTCCCTACAAAGGAAACTACAATTCCCCAGTTTGCTACAAGAACAAAACAACATTCCAATATAAACCCCAAGGCCCAAACAATCAACACTGCAAGTTCCCAAGGGAATGGACCCTAGGGTAATTTGATACATAAAGAGAACCAAACTAAAAGAGAACTGATACATAAGGAGAACCAAACTGAATTAAAATCATTATCCTGAATTTTCAGGTTGTCCACTGATATCCCTTTCCAATGGAGGATTCTACTCAAAAAATTGCAGATAGAGCCAACAAACATCCCAAGATCAAAGGGAGCACTTACTAGGGAATTGGCCACCATCAAGACCAGGCCGCTTGTGCACCTAATTCCTTTAGTCGTTTTCTCCATTATCCGGAAACACCTGTGGAATTTCAATTTCAAATCTTCATCACCTAAGGCAAAGTTAAATGTGTGCATAGTATAAATACTTGAGGGTGTCCTCGAATCTCCCTTTCCAATGCCACTAATATGATGTGTTGAATATTGATCCATGTGAGAGTTTAATGCCTATTGATTGATGTGCTAGTCGATAATAGTTTTATAGGGATGGAACTACAATTGTGTCCCCCATTTTTTAAAATGTTCCCAAATCTGAGTTCTATAGCCTTATTGGCTCACTTATCCACAACCGAGTTCAAGCCTCTTCTCACATGGGAGAATAATATTTTAAAGAAGAAGCTTAAATCCATTTTTTTATTCGATCTATAGTGACTGCAAGTTTTTTATCCGTTGGAGTGATTATGCCTAGCATTGATTTAATGACCACGATAGAATCCCCAATGACCTTTAACACCTTGATTTTTACTTCTTTGACTACACGAATGCCCTACAATAAAGCATATACCTATGCCTAGTTATTAGTAACTTGTCCAAAACCCCACACATTAGTATCTACAATTTTTCCTCAATTATAAAAAATGATCCCCTCACTTACCACTCCTGAAAATTCCTCCAGTGTTAAGAAACACTCATTACATGAATTAAAAAACATGTATACATCGAGTATCTATGGTCTCATAAGTTAGGATCTATGGTCTCATAAGTTAGCCACTTGATACATATTTTGAATTTTAATTTAGGTGATGAGTACATTGAATTTTATTAAAAAATTATATGTTTTTTAATTATAATTGTAGTATTTATTTCTAATAATACTTATGTATATTGTTCATTTTTATTGTAGTATGTATTTTCTAGTATATACTTAATGTATATTGTTATATTTTTTTATAGTGCTCATTGCAAAAGAAACAATTGAAGAAAGGTGATAAAATGAAGGAATTAGAGGACAAAATTGTCATTTATAGATGCATTCATTTACTTTTGAAACTCCATGGAGTGAAACTTAGTCCATATGATGGTATTTTTAAAGTCACAGACATCATTTCTCTTACAAATATAAGATATATACGATAGATGGGTGTAAATGTCTAAAACCAAAGTTAGAAAGTTTCAGAGAGTCTCTATGTATTTTAGATTCAAATTATTATTTAATATTATTGGATAATTTGACTTTAATTCAAAAGAATATGTGTGATTATGTTACCGTTGCATGTGTTTTAAATTTCATAGTTAATTGTATAATTCTCTATTCTTATGTCATTATAAAATTAGATTTATTGTTCTATCATTTTGTAAATTATGCTTCTAGTTAGGATTTTGAAAATAATGTAAGTGTTAATAGATATGTATAATAAACTTATTAGTATTATCTTTTAATTAAAAAAATATTAATTTAATATAGTAAATTAATAATGAAATATTTATAATTATACTATTATATAAATTTAAATTAATAATAAAAATATTTATCATAAAAATTAATAAATCACTAATAAAAATATTTATTATAAAAATGATTAAATTATTAATAATAGTCAATATTTCTAAATCACATTGACATTTTTTATAATGCAGTAGGTTAAAGGTTCTACGAAATGATGATTTTTTTTGTGGATATTTGCCTGAAATCTGGCGAGAAATTGTTGGATTCGTCGTTTTGAGTGATTATTTTTGTATAATCCGAGTGTCTCGGTTGTTTTTCAGCATGCTAAATCCATTTATGCATTCAAAAATGGATTTTGAACAACAAAAAATAGTGATTAGTGCAAATTTATATCGTCGGATTCCGACAAAAAAAACTATTTCCTAGAATAGATAGCCAACGCCATTTATAATTAATATGAAATGATGTATCTATTCACAGGTGGATTGTTTTCTTGTCGTAAAAGTTCATTATCATAAGCACTAGTAATAAAAACCTCTCTTTTCCCAATATTCTCATTATGTTGCTTCCAATACATATAAGCTCAAAGCCATTACAACATATTCATATGAACTTTATTTATATCATTATGAGATTTGAACTTGGGTGGGGAAGATAACAATATTTCCTCACAACCATCTAAACTACACCCAATTCATATTTTAAGCTTTCTCATGAATCTTAATTAATATAGACGGTGTAGGAGATCTTTATATATATATATATATATACTTGGTGAGCATTTCTCCAAAAATATATAAAAGTATCAAAACCATGAAAATAAATGAAAATGTTATTTTTGCAAGTTTATAAATTTTAGATCGTGATCAAATTTATAGATCATGATCGTTTTGAGGAATTTGAAATTGAATGGCGATGAACCATACGAAACAATGCAACAATATGCCTTTATAAGTCATCATAGGTACTTTTACAAGTTAGGGCGTGCATTTTCCTAAACAATGTCAACATGATTTGCACTTCTTTGTACATATAGCAATTTTTCATGTTTTACTTAAAAACACTTTTTGGATTAGTATCACAAATATAATGACCTAGGAAGGTTGGAAAGGTTATTAAAAACACTCATCAAGTTTCATATATCATCATTTAGATGTAGATTGAAATCTAAGTATGTATTTTTTTTCAATTCTAGTAAAGACATCCAAAATGGTTGAAATCACCATTTTTAGAGATTTATAATTTTTATATAGAAATAGTTTTGTGAAATATGCTTAAACGAGGTGATAAAACATGTGGAATGATTCAACGTTGTATCGTTTTATGACACGTATCATGTAATTAAAAGGGTTCAATGTGCATTTTCTAAGGGAGAGTTAGTTTGCTAACACTTATTTTTTTTACTAGATTGGCATTTTGAGTAATTAATTGAGCTTTTAAGCCTTGGGGATGCTAGCTAAGCATTAGAGGTGACATCTAATATCACTTCATAACCCTTCATGAATGTGTGCACAATGCAAGGAGTGCTTTTCTCATATTTTGCATATTTTTGGATTGTAGAGTTACATAATTATTCTAAGTCAAATAGTCTTGTAGTTGACTAAGTGATTATTACTTTGTAATGTACAACAAGGTTCTATTTAGAATTCAAG
Source organism: Picea glauca (assembly GCA_000966675.3). Classification (NCBI taxonomy): domain Eukaryota; kingdom Viridiplantae; phylum Streptophyta; class Pinopsida; order Pinales; family Pinaceae; genus Picea; species Picea glauca. Next base: position 135,639 of record JZKD02S1372268.1, read on the forward strand.
CGTGATGGGTTGCCTCGAGTGGTTAAGTGTTGTGATTTGCAAGCAGGAGGTGTTGAGGTCAAGTCTCTAGGTTGGTTTCCTCTATGAAATTTGTAGGCCTCACTCAATGTTCCCACCAAGTTAAGTTGTCAAAGCTACAACCAATGGGTTTATCTTGGGTACCATCCTCGAAATGAAGGGAAGTGTCTAGGAAATCTCTGGGTGGTTTCTCTTTACAATGAGATAAACTCATCTAGGACCAGATCTTGGTACCAGACCATAACGATCGAAGTCGAATCGTGAACCTATTAATGAAGCGAATTCGATGGAACGACGTACCACAAAGGAGCAGCCATAAAGTGGAGAGTCTGGCCCAATTCATTCGACAGATCGTTTGAAAACCCAAACGCCATATCCTAGGAGCCCAAACTATGTTATTGGTGAATTCTTCATCCATATCCCTATACTTCGAGGATCATTCGTAGTCTTCCAAACTTTACCGATGGTATCAACGAGTTTTCTACTTCATTCCCATCCTCGAAATAAAGGGAAGTGTCTGGGAAATCTTTAGGTTGGTTGCCTCTATGGAATTTGCGAGCCTCACTCGATGTCCCCACCAGGTTAAGTTGCCAAAACTACAACCAATAGGTTTACCTTGAGTACCATCCTCGAAATGAACGGAAGTGTCTAAGAATTTCCTTAACCATTGTTAAATCTAACAACATGAATGAATAAGCTCCCTCCTATGTATGGGAGTGTATTAAATCTCAAAGTCTCTTTAAACCCTTTTACTTTGAATAGAAGAAACAACTTGAATTGTTGTTCAAGTATCTTGTGTTATTTTTTTATATTTAATTTGTTGATTTATTATGCTTTGACTGTTTCCATTATATAATTTTGATTTGCATACCCTCATGACATTCTAATTATACAGATTCAATCACTCAAATCTAAAGTTCCAACAATTTTTGACTAAATTTCAGAAAAAAATTGATTAAAAAATATGCCCTTAAAAACTTTAAAAAATATACTACACCCCATTCTCACTTTAAAAAGTCCAACGATTTAGACTACGCCCTAAGTCATTGCCATTCTCACAATGAAAAATCACATAGCCCAAAAAGTTGATCCTCCATACCACCCGGTAAACAAAACCACTTGCTTTCATTGATAGTGGATACCACCTGTTTCCCAGTCTTATTCAGTTCACCCACAAAAATGCACCTGCTCTCATTACTGTTGTCCACCGGAACGCACAGGCCCGATGACGCCGGAGGTTTGATTCGACGTATTTGGAGACAAGCCAACAGACGCCGGCTTTCGGAATTTCGGATTCGAAGTATTTGGAGACAAGCCAACAGGTAGAACGCCGAAAGTGGAAATTCGGAGTCAGATTTGGAGGCGTTTTAGGTAGAATTCTTGTATTTGAAAAGTGGTTGGGTCGGACTGGTACTGTCTGTATGCTGTGTAGCTTGTCGCTGGGATTCGATCGCGGATTTGCTGAGTACTCACTTTGATTTTAGGGATTTGTAAATGGGGCCTTTCATTCCAAATACACAGCATTGTTGCCTTTGATTGTATTCCGTTGTGTTTGTATTTTTAACATACAGGTCTCATTTCTTAGCCCTTTTAGCCATGGATGCAGTTCCGAGGCAGCCATGAATTTGGTCTACTGAGGATTTGTATTTCTATAATGGTGGATTTGAAGAGACGGAGAGGCTAGAAGTGTGGAGTGTTAAAAAGCATGAACGCCCAGGTCAATGTGGCAAGACTGAGGAGGTTATCTGCCAGGGTTAACAAGGTCCACAATCCCACTAAAACATGGCCTCCACAAAAGGGGCTGGATTCCTTTTCTGTTTTTGTTTTTGCAGGGAAGGCCATTCAGCGTCTGAAGACGAAGCACAAAGTCCCCATTGAGAAGGGCGTCTCAGATGAAGAATTCGTGAGAATCGAAGCTGCTTTTGGCTTCACTTTTCCTCCAGATTTAAGGGCTGTTTTGCAGAAGGGTGTCCCTGTGGGAATTGGGTTCCCTGATTGGAGGTCGGGAGGGTCTCAGCAGCTGCGCATGAGACTCGACCTGCCCATTCGCGCAGAAATTGTGGAATTTGCATGATCGACATTTTTAAAAGAAATTCTACGGTGAATTTCTCCACGATGGAATGGATCCTTGCGGATTCCAGCCTTGCCCTTGGGTTAGGGTTAGGGTTAGCTGTCATTCAGTATACAGGACTATATATATATATATATATATATATATAACAGTCTGAAGGGGCTAGGTTCGGCTCAGGTTCGAGGTTCGAGTCGCGGTTAAACTGCTCAATATGTTTGGTAGGTAACAGTATATATTTTGTAGGTATCAGTATGGATCGATTCCTGATAGGGCCGATGATTGTAAGTCCTAGTTATCCATTTTTCTATAATAAAAAAATTAAAAAATATATTTATGAAACATTAATTTAAAAAATAAAAAAATATATATATATATAATTAGTATATCTTCAAAGTAAGAAAAATAAATGAATTAAGGTGTCTAATATATTTAAAGATGGGAGATTTCTGTCCCTTGAAATGCATATGCTTTTAGGATGGGTGACATACTTTAATAATGTTCTCTTTCTATTTCTAACTAAGGATATCTACACTCACTCTCTAGACCAAGGATATCTACACTCACTCTCTAGACCACATTAATTATTTCACTTATAAACTGTTGATCGAAGTATGAATTTAGTGTTTTTATAACTAATATATTTTGATATGATTTTATTTAATTTATTGACTTACCTTAAATTATGGTCTATTTTAAACAAAATATTCAATTTGAGTATATAGGTTTTTCACATTTAGTTATTCATTGTAGAAAAAGAAAAACACATTAGGAGTATTAAGAGGCCTTTGCGAACAAATACCTATTATACGGTATACCTTAAGTTGATCAAGGCTTAAATTTAGGAAAAATTGTGCCAATGCGTACGAAAAGGACTTGTCCCTATATATTTACAGTAACTTGCTCAAATCCATCCGATGTATTTTCCCAACCAAATTTTGTTGTCATATACAAAGGTATCATAAGTGATCTTATTGGATTTAATGATCATGACTTTAGTCTTGTCACTATTAACAATCATACCCATATTGGAGCAAAAATCCTTGAGGATTCTTAGTTGGTTTTCAAGATTGTGAGGACTACTCGCCATAAGAACGATATCATCGGCATAAAGAAGAAGATTGATGACTATACCAATGAGAGTACCTGCTTCTTCCAAGCAATCTTCTAACTTGTCAATGTATATGCCAAAGGTTTGATAGCAAATTATCCAACTTTAAGACTTCAAACTTTTGGTTGTCCACATTATATGCTGTGTTGCAACTTTGAAAAGCTCATTATGATTTTGTACATAAGCCAAGTTTTCTTAATTGTAAATATTGGCTGCACATGCTTGCTGGCAGCTCTGGATTGAAAGAAATAAGGCAATATTTGAAGACCGCGCTCCCTCCATTCTCTCAGTAATGCATAGAATCTTGTCGCCTTTCTCCTGGCAGTCGTCCACTGTTAAGACTCTGCCATTACAAGTCTGTGAGTTTACTCAGAAGCAGGGTTTCACCTTAGCTTGTTTTGATGGAGCTGCCCATTCCAATGGTCTTTGCTATGGGGCCGGAGGCATTTTCAGATCTCATCCTTCGAGAGTTACCAAGTGGTTCATCAACTGCGGAGCGGGATCAAATACTAAAGCGGAGCTGCTGGGTTTGTGGGCAACCCTCACTCTGGCAACCTACTGGTCAATTAATCAACTCCAAATCCTTGGTGATTCATGGGTCATCATTGATTGGATAAACCACAAGTGTAACCTCAGCACTGTAAATATCGAAGGCTGGAAACAAAAAACATTGGAATTGGCTAAAAATTTCAAAGATCTCAGCGTCCACCACATATATAGAGTGCATAATAAAGAAGTCGATGCCCTCTCTAAAAGAGCTCTAACAGAAATCGAAGGAAGATTGTCCGTTTACCACTCGGACAATGGTCGGGAGAGTCAGCCCTCTTGCATTAATATCTTTGAATTGCCAAGGGATGGTGAAGGGTAAATGACACTGAGTGCAACCCCAGATTGTGTTTTTCAGCCAGAGATGAGCAGTATTTTCCTGGCAGATTACCACTCCAGCATCCTTCAGTTAATTCAGCCGGCACAATGCTCTTTCCCTTTCGCCTATTACTAGTATTTCAGTTTTTTGATGCTTCCTCCCGTCACCAATTATATTGGACTGTTGTGGGGACTGTTTTCATGTCTCTGTGTTGATGTAAAAAAAATTATACTTAATATAAATTTGCGTTAACTTTTTCCTGGAAAAAAAGTAGTGTCTTTGTGTTGTTAGTCCTACCCACTCTCCATTACATTGAACAAAGTATAGTAAAAGTATTGTGAAGAGACCATATTCCTTGATCTATTGAGTTTCACTATGATTGGATACTTATTTGAATTTAAGGGCTTTGCCCTATGCAAAAGAATCATATAAAGTGTTCACAAAATTTCTCCTGATATAAAAATGTATAAGTTTGTCTTTACATATTACAATTTAAGAAGATTCACCAAAAAAAAATACCACATTTACATAAAAATTGCTAAAGATTTTGAATAAAGCTAATTTGTTTTTACATATTACAATTTAAGAAGATTCACCAAAAAAAACACATTTACATAAGAATTGCTAAAGATTTTGAATAAAGCTCCCTACAACATGAGCATGGAGCTATTTGATGACCTTTGTTCTTATTCAACATTTCACACTATAAAGAAAACAAGCCATGTCACAAATACCAACAAATTAGTTTGCGAGATGTTAGAATATAGGAATAGCAATCCTCCTCTCTCATTACTTAACTGACCTTCAACTATGGATCTAAGTAGGTATGCTTAGTCATTTTGCATTTGAATAATATACTCTATGAATATTTATATATATTTTGAGTATTTAAAACTTATTTGTATATTGAATAAATATATAAATATTAATATATTTAAGTTATATAATTATTCAACTGATTTTAGGATTAGATTTCATATATGAATGTAAAAAGATAAAGGTTACTTATTTTACATACATAAATTTTCGAATTATGTTGTACATAATTTTTTAAAAGAATTGAAATAATTGATAGATTTTCAAACTCGCAAGGCAAATCTCTCCGGGCTACTGTATTAAATCTCACAGTTACATTCAACTTTACATGTTTTATAAATATAAATTCACAGCTAAACAACTGTAAAAAACAAAAAAAATTAAATAATTTAAAAATTACATATTTAAAAGCATATATTAAAAGGTTGTAGATTTCAAACCATTATCAATTTTATACATATACCAAAAAAATTATAAATCTCACAGTTACATTCAACTTTACATGTTTTATAAATATAAATTCACAGCTAAACAACTGTAATTTTAATTTATTTTTTTAAATAATTTAAAAATTACATATTTAAAAGCAAATATTAAAAGGTTGTAGATTTCAAACCATTATCAATTTTATACATATACCAAAAAAATTATTTATTTAAGATAGGTAAATAAAAGATTCATGAAATTAGTATTTTTTTTTCCACTTAAAAAACTTAATTTTATTCATCCATAAGACAAAATTACATATGAGCACATTTCCATCTAATTTTCTCACTAATGTACTTATGTCCAAATTTTCTCAAATTTAATAATAATAATATTCTTAATAAAACTTTTAAAGTTATTTTATTTAAAAGGGGAAAAATAATAAATATTAATATAATTATAAATTTAAATTTGATGAAGGTTGTTTTTCTTATATTAAGGTGGAATTTCCTTTCTTTTTATTAACATTTTCATGTGATGAGCATTTACTTATGTAGCATGATTTTAATATAAAAATAAATCATATTATATGACATTAATTATGGATAACAATTATGTAAGTTAGAGAGGGTCTTTCAATTGAGTTTAGTTTAGGTGGTTGGTAGGAATTATTGTTAACCTTAATGAGTATATTATTGTAATGGCTTCAAGCTCTGTTGTTGATAAGCCTTGTGCCCTGAAGATTCTAGGGAAGCTTCTAGGGTTCACCTTGGGTACCATCCTCCAAATGAGGACAAGTACTTATGTTGTAAACTAGCGAGGGTCTAAAATGCATATCTTACTGTATATATTGTTTGACTGTTTATTATCAATTTATTATAATTTTTAAATGTTTTCAAACATTGTTGCTTCACATATTCCACAATATTTTATTACCTTGGTTTTTGGGTAACCTTTATTTAGTTTATGATGTTTTTATTTTCTCGTTATGTTCTTCAACCAAGTTTTTTTATACACAATTTCATTATGTTTACATGCAAATGATTTTTGATTATTTGTCTATGAGCAAATGAAATATTTTTTGTGCATAGTTATGATTATACATGAAGAAGTTGTGGAAAGCTAAGTTTTAATCATTTGTCTCATTCTTTAGCTTTTCTATGTCAAAGTAAAATCTAATCCATTAGTTGTAGTTCATTATTGAAAGTGAAGATTACTAACATTTAGGTTGGTCTTATGGATTCTTTAGAACTGGAGTGGCGAGGCCAAGTTACAGTTCAACGCTTAGATTATCAAGGTATACCATTTCGTTGCTCCTCTTGCAGAAGGACGAGCCATTTACGTAAAGATTGTCATAACAGATTTGGTGCTTCTAAGGTGGAGGAAAATATGAAAGACTTTACAAAGGACTTGTACATGAGTGAAGTAGAACATGATGTGATGGTAGAGACGAGCTTGTGCACTGTTGTGAGCGATGAAGATGATATGGAAGCAGATTCAGACTCGTTCTTAGGTAAGTTGAAATCCTTTTGTCCAACGTTATGTTTTAAACTTTCATCGTGGGAAAGGGATTTCTTGGGACATCATGTTCCTTTGTCCCAAGCTACGTCTTTTGTTCCTGCTAGTAAAGATGTGGACTCTATATTCGAGGGTGCCCATCCCAATGTTTTTGATAGGACTTTATTGTCCCCGCCTTAAATCGTCTCCTTTGTTACCTCACTTACAACATCTCCGGTTGTTTCCCCTTTGGAAAAGGTTTTACATGCTTCTCCTTCATCTATTCTCCATGTTTCGGAACCGGTCTTGGACTCTGTGATTGATTCTCTTATACCGACACTAAGGGAGACCACAAGTCCTATACCTTTACAAGCCTTCTGGGGATCGGAATCACATGTGAACCCGGGATGTGTTAAAGGGAGGGAACAGACCTCTAAGGGAGAAGGTCGTGGGAAACCTCTTGCTTGGTCAAGGGGGTTGGGCATTGAAGTTTCTCGTATAAAAACAAGGAGTGTCTGTAAGAAGCAAGGGATTCAACCTCCTACTACTGATCATCCGACTACTTCAAATTTGGATTTGGGGGCGCTTAGAGGCATGAAAGCCATGGCAAGGGAAAAATCATTATCCTCCTCTCCCTAGACATTAGAGGGGTTGGAGGCCCCCTAAAATTGCCTTCTATGCGCAGATTGATTGCCTCTTCAAAACCAGATCTAATTTTCTTACAAGAGACCCTAGTTGATGAAGAAAAGGCTAGGAAGTTCATGTTTTCTTTATGCCCTACTTGGATGTATAGTGTAGTCATTTCAATTGGGAAGCCAGGAGGACTTATGGTGGCATGGAATCCCAACATTGTTGAGCTTCAACCTTATCTGTGTCCTGGTGGCATTTTATTGACAGGTTCTCATATTCCTGACAAAAGAAGGATTTGCTTGCTAAATGTCTATGGACCGTGTTTAGGACACAGACAATTATGCGAACTGGTGGAAGACAAGGGATTACTTGATCAAAGTAATCTTATTCTTGTGGGAGATTTAAATTTTTCTGTCGATATTGAGGAAGTATGGGGTGTGTCGGCCTTAATTGATCCACTGGCGAATTTTTTCAAAGATCTTTTCTCCAAACATCATTTAGTGGATGTGATGCCTTCAGAGTTGATGCCAACTTGGTGAAATGGCAGGAGTGGAGCAACTGAGATTCAAACGAGATTAGATAGGGTATATGCATTGGAAGTGCTTCTCATTGATTTTTCTTGCTATAGATCATGGGTGGAGCTTCCTTATATTTCTTACCATGCCCTAGTGATTTTCAAACTAGATTATGGTATTAAATATGTGGCATATCCTTTCAAATTTAATCATGTGTTGCTAAAAGATGAGTCCTTTGGTGAACTTGTCCGAGATGTATGGAGTTCTCAGCAGGATCAAGGGGTGGAAGGAGCTCAATCAAGACTGGTGAAGAAGTTATATAATCTAAAAATCAGAGTGAAGAAATGGATTGCGGGTAAGAAAAAAATTGATCTTATTATCTTAGAAAAAATTGAAGGGGAGATTGCTTCACTAACAAAACAGAGTCTAGAGATTCAACTTAGTGATGTTCCAAATAATCGTTTGAAAACTCTTGAATATGATAGAAACAAATTATTGTTATCGGATGAGGAACTTCGACGCCAAAAGAGCAGGGAAACGTGGATACACTCTGGGGACAAGAACGCTATATTTTTTCATCAATTTGCTAGTTTTAGAAGGAACAAAAAGCACATGTGGGAGGTTAAGGATGAAAGTGACCAATTCCATGTAGGGAGGGAGGCTATAAAGGAAGAAGCATTGAGACATTTTAGATCCTTTTATAAAGAATCATCTCAAAATATGATAGAGGAACAAATTGTTTCTGTGCGTCTTTATCCAAGGCTAGTCACTGTGGAGGAATTGACATTTTTAGAGAAACCTTGCACAAAGGAAGAAGTGGTTGAAGTTCTAAGGGGATTTACCAAAGATAAGAGCCTCGGTTATGATGGATGGACAATGGATTTCTTTCTGAACTTCTTTGATTTGGTTGCTAGCGATCAATTGGAGGCAGTCGAGGAATCATGTTTAACCGGTGTGGTGAATAGATCCATAAATTCGATGTTTTTAGCTCTTATTCCCAAGGTCAATGGTCCGGCTTCCTTTGGATATTTTCGGTCGATTGCATTGTGCAATCTATGCTACAAGATCATATCAAAGATTATCGCCAAACGAATCGGATCGATCTTGTATCATTCGCTATCATAGGAACAGTTCGGATTCTTAAAAGGCAAACAAATCATTGATTCCATAGGTACAACACAGGAGTGCCTACACAGCATAAAAGAGAAAAAGCTCCATCCTCTTATTCTAAAGATTGATTTAAAAAAATCCTATAATTGTATCAGTTGGGATTTTCTCAGGTTGGTTCTTTTACATTGTGGTTGTGGTCTGTCGACGACTAAATGGATCATGGGATGCATTTCTTCAGCTACTTATGCAATTTTAATAAATGGAGAGCCAACTGATTTTTTTAATAGTGGCAGAGGCCTTAGACAGGGGTGTCCGTTGTCACCTTTGCTTTTTATATTAGTTATGGAAAGTTTGAGTCTGACATTGAAAAAAAACCAAGAGGATGGATTAGTGACGAGCATCAAGGTTTCAAGGCTTATTTAGATAATCCATCTTCTTTTTGTTGATGAAATCCTGATTATGACCAACACATCTACTTTTGAATCACTGGAGATTCATAAGATATTGACTATTTTCTGCAAAGCAACTGGGCTTTTGATTAATGCTCATAAATCCTCCTTTTATCGGTTTGGCGCTCAATAATTTGTTTTGGATACTTTAAAAGATACTTATTTATACATCTTTAATGATCTTACTGATGGTTTTAAATATCTTGGGTATTTTTTAAAAGTTGGCAAGTTTGAATTCGAGGACTGGGATTGGCTTTTAGCAAAATATGAAAATCACATAAGCCATTGGTGCAATAGATGGCTGACAATCGAGGGTCACCTAGTCCTAATCAAGGCGGTTTTAGAAATCCATTTTATTGGCCGACTCTGGCTAATATCCCAACAACGGTTCTTAATAGATTTTATCAAGTTGTTTTCAATTTTCTTTGGGATGGAAAAAGAAAAAAGAAGGGCTTCCACCTTTGTAACTGACAAATTATTGCTCGATCGAAAAAGCATGGGGGGTTGGGGTTTGAGGAACTTGGCCAGTTTTAGCAGAGCCATGGCGGAAAACACACTATTGAGGGCTTTGATGTTAGATGGTCTCTGGCATCGAGTTCTAAAATCCAAATATTTTCCCTCTGTCTCTGTGTCTCGTTGGCTTCGCACGATTCCGATGGATGGAACAAAAGGCTCTCAGACTTGGAGATATCTCCAAAAATCCTTATACATCATGTTGCACTAGCTGGCATGGCTTCCAGGCTCAGGTGAATCGATTTTGATTGGAAAATACATGATTTTGGGGATGGGGGATGTGACTTTTATGTCTGGAGATTTGATATCAGTCTTAAATCAGCAAGGTGTGTTTTATTTATTTCAGGCGATCAGAGAGCCCCTCCTGGGCTTGATTGGCCCCAAATGGATCACTAGTGCTGAATTGGGTCTCGAGGGATCTTTAGCAGTCGAATGGCATGGTTTCCGATGTGTTATCCTAAACAATGGTGTGCATTTGGTGAGGAAATCAGATGAACTAATATGGATGGGTGGTGATTCTTCAGGTAGGATCTCCATTAAAAATGTTTATGAGGCCATTGAAAATAAAAAAACAAAATTTGGTGATTTGTGGTTGGAGAAAATCACTATGTTCCTGGGACTGTCCATTAAAATTAAATCGCTTTACCTGGTTGGTGGCAGAGAACAAGATTCTAACTGGGGATAATATGCAACGTAGAGGTTTTGAAGGCCCCAGCTATTGTTCTCTTTGCAAGAAGAATTTAGAATCTGTGTTCCATTTATTTGTTGATTGTCCTTTCACATGTGTTGTTTGGGAGATAATTAAATCATCCTTAAAATTTCTGGGAGCGTGGACTGGAAATTCCATTTCTGAACGTTTTAAAAACTGGAGATTGCTTTTTTGAGACTACCTCACTCTTTCGATTTATATATGCTGGAATATTTGGACCAAGAGGAACCTTGCTATCTTCGAGAATGGGTTACCATCTGTGCATAAGGTGGATTTTTTGTTCTTATTATTAATGGTCGATTACAAATTACCAATCAAACCGAAGAGTATAAGGAGAGTGACATTGTGGCCTGTGGTGGAGGGCTCTGCTGGTTGGTTTGATGGGGCAGCAGTTGCATCCGGAAAAAGCAGTGGATCTGGTGGGATTTTAAGGATTAATGAACACATAATATACAAATGGACCATTAACTATGGTCCCAGGACAAACACCAGAGAGAAGATGTTGGGAGCGTGGGCACTACTGACTTTGGCTTCTTGGTTCGCTATCTCAGATCTTTTTGTACAAGGAAAATGTATAATACTTTTTCTCTATTAATTCT
>JZKD02S1372268.1:150984-164409 GCA_000966675.3 Picea glauca
GCGGAAGCTTCTATTAGGTCTTCTTACATCCGCCTTATTCTATTTTATTGAAAGGTCTTATTAATATTGACCTTTATTACATACGAATACATTGATCTACCTATGTGCAGGTTAGCACCTTAACATAAATTAAATTGTTAATGGATTGGAGTATCCAAAGTTCGATCTATTGTTATTAATTTTCATATCTCCAAGCGAGAGGCCTCGTTATCCAAATGATCTATTTGTTAATTTCGAACTCTCAACACATGGTAATACTCAACTAATTCAAATATTTTTGTCTCTTGATATGTTTTTAGTATGATCTTCGCCAATTTGCAATCCATCATAGTAGTTGAGTTTCACATGTGTCTTATGACAAGAGATGCATCCCATATGACTATCAAATCCATAATGCACCTTGATTCAAGGATATTGAGCTCATGAAAGAGGGCCAAAGTCTCAACTTGATTATATTTTGCTTCCTTAAGGTCCCTTTCATAACTTATTTGTGTTTTTACCTCAGGATCATGAACGATACCCCTTCACTTGCCCACTTGCCCTCAATTTCAAATCATCTATTATTAGCAAAGGAGTTGTTGATTTTTTAGGCAAAAATTAGTCATTGAAGGCATGCAAGTGAGAGATTGAAGGACATTGTTGAGGTAGTACTTATCATTGAGATTCTTACTTATAACTAGTACTAAAAAACATTAGGTAATTGAGTACATTGCAATGTATGTATTTACTTCAAAAATACTAGAAACATATTAGTTTGTTATATATATATATAACAAACTAATTAATATATATATATATATATATATCCAACATCACTTAGACTTTGAGGAAATTTCTTATAGGTTGGTTTCTCCATGTCATTCTTAGGATGGGTAATCACATTGTCAATATTTATAGCTAGATTTAGTGTAGTATTACTTTAAAATCCTTAAATATTTATAGCCAAACAATGTAAGTTTATTTTATTAGTAAGAAATATCATTCTATTAAGAGTTAAAAGTACATATAGTTACAAAATGCTTGTATGGGTGGAGCATCAGAATGATCACAAAACATAAAATTGTATTGCAACAAGGATGATAATTGGAAATTATACTATAACATAGAGTAACATAGACTTTCATACTATGCAAAGAGAATAGATAATTGTATTATCATAAAATTATAGCATTAGCTTATCAAAATAGACTATTATGCTATAGTACGTGTACTTTATACAAAATATGTTCAAATATCCTATCTTATCATTGACCTTTCCAGTTTCTATCATGAGTATTGACATTTGGAGCAATTATTTCCACATTAGAGACTTAAGGGTTCATCATCTAGGTAAGGAGGACATCCACCATGGGAAACTCTCTTCCATGGTTAGCTAGGTCCTTGGAGATAGGTGTAAGGGTCATCTCCTAGTATGACAATAGATAAAATACCACATCTCTATTCTTTTTCTAAGCATTAATGCTAGAACCCACAAAGCAATGTATATGCCACATCATATCTAGGGGGCTTTGGAATATGGTGTGCTTACCACTTCTGTCTATGGGATCCGGGAGTGGGATGTTAGAGGGGGAAGTTTCATCCATCCATTTTCCCTTGCTATCCTACTAGGATTATTTATCCAACTTGGTACGCTTCCGAGTAAACTTACTCTAAGTGATTATGCTTGAAGGAAGCATGGATCTTCTCATTTCTAACTCATGAGAATGGGATATCCCAAGTCCAAAGATGATTTCTCTTAGTGACACCATTTTGTTGTGGTGTATATGGAATAGTGTGTTGCATCTAAATTCCCTATGTAGTGTAGTAAGTCATAAATTTGTTGTTAACATATTCATTTCCATTATTTGTTCTTAAATTCTGAATTTAATGTCCAGATTGTTTTCTTGCAAGGGCCTTGTAGGCCTAAAATATGTCAAAAAATTCACTATTAAGTTTAAAAAATAAACCTGAGTGCATTTGGAGAAGTCATCAATGAAAGTTAAGAAGTAATTGAAGCTAAAGAGAGAAGAAAAATGAAGTAGACCGCACAGATCACTATGAACAGGTTGCAAGGGTGTTGAGGCATGCCAAGAGGCATGTTTGTCAAAACTATCCTAACGATGTTTGTTGAGAATATAGTTGAAATAAACACCATCTTTGCAAGAAATGAGAGGGAGACATGTCGGCATATTTTGATTATATAGTTGTTGGAATGAATGATAGTTTAGATGACCAAATTTTCCATGCCAAAGTTTGCTCAACTCGTTGCTATGAGAAATAAAAACTGATGGATGAGAGGATGAGCCAAAGTTTTCAAATATTTACGACTTGGTAATATCATAAAAAAATTTAGTTGCTAGGACATGCTTAGGATCTTTAAAATCTTTGATTATAACTTAGTAAGGTGAAAAATCTATTTTTTACCTCCACTTGAATGCGTGATTTGATACACTAACAAAAAGTTGAAATAAATACAAAAGGTTGAAATAAATACTTGGAACACATAATACATCATTAAAATGGCCATCATCTATTTGAACTATTCTAGACCCTACAACACTAAGAGTTCAATCATCACCAACAAATATTTATTTGGTGTTACATTCATTAAGTGTAGAAAAGATGGATTTATCCTTAGCCATCTGATAAAATGCTTCAAAATCAATAAGCCACTCATTAGAAGAAGAAGTATATGTTACAATGAAAGAAAAGCCATAAGAAAAAAGTGAATGTCCATGAGAAGAAGAGTTAGAAGAAGAAGAATCAAGATTGATGTTGTGCTTCTTTATTGTTTCTTATAAGGCTTCCATCTTATTGAAATTTAGACCTTGGATGACCATCTCACCCACAAAAAATACAGTGTCTCTCAATCTTCTTGCATTTGGATTTAGTTCCTTTATCACCATCGGGAGTAGGAGCTAGATCAGAGGGTTTTGGGCCCTTGTTTTGTTTTTTGTTGCAAGGATGTTGCTTCTTTGTATTCTTGGATTTATCCTTTTGTTATGCCACTAAGAATTTTTTAGATGTACTTTCAATGTTGATCACTCCAAGATTAAAGAAATTATCTTGTTATTTAGTCAAAGAATAAGAGAAAGCTTCAAAAGAGGGCATTTTTAAAGTATCTCTTTGACTAATAAGAGCTTATATGATGGAGTGAAAAGTACATACAAAAATATAATGGGCAATTCCAAGCTTAGCAAGAATAGCATTTATAAGGTGGTCATCTATCTTCATTATTTTACATTCCACAAGTAAAAGTCTAAGTGTTTTGGACTTAGAAATAATTCAATGTAAGAGAAAGCATTGATATTTAAAGCAATAAACTGGTCTTCGAGTTGGTGGGATCGAATCTCATTGTGTTTACCAAACATGGTTTTCGTCTTTTATCATGTTGCATCTGGGGTCTCAATTACTTGAAACTAGAATTGGAGATCACAAGAGATGAGACTTCTAATTAATCCATGTATTTCATCATTTTTATTATCACATATGGCTCTCTTTAATGCATTAAGAGGGGCAATTTATGTTCCCAAGGTAACCTAATAAATTCCCCTACTTCGTAGTATATCCTCCTTATGATATTTCCATGAGAAGTAGTTTGAATTATTAAGTAGGAGATCACTTGGACTAACCATAGTACAATATGAAAGTAATATGGCTTCAAAAACTAAAACTAATTATCTAGATTGTGTTAGATTTTTTATGTGCACCATGCACCTCAGGTGCACATGCACCTCAGGTCTGTTCTATGTTCTCAACAAAATAAAAAAATATTACACAATTTGAATTGTAAACATAAACACATTGAGATGGCTAACACCTTATCACAACAGAAGATAAAATGAACAATTATATCATACACAAGAATTCAATGCCCAAAATCACTCATTCTTAAACAAGAACACATGGGCTCCCATACTAGGGACAATGGCCCAATTCTTCTACAAAATAATATGTCAAAAACACTTACAAACACAGATGAAAGCCTCCTTGGTTTACGTGCCAATGTTTTTGTTCTGAGGATGAGGTTTAGGGCATCCCTTACCCCCTCAAACCCTCCACTGCCTTTGCAACTCCTTGCACAAGTATAGTTGAGTCCTTCTAGGCCTTGAATTTTCCTTGGCAGAGATTCCTAGGTTGTAGTTGAGTCCTTCTAGCCCCCAACCTGCCTCTCTCCTTCTCTATTTCTACATCTGGTCACATGGGTGACTATTGGGTGAGATTTTGAGCCTTATTGACACCCCTCAACCATCCTTCACTTGTATCATCCCTCACACAACCATTAATACATGTTTGTTATAGATACAACAACCTACTACAAGTTGCCTCAAACTGTCCCAAGACTTGTAGACTGTGACGGCCTTCAAGTTGCCTCAACTCTACTGATACAACCCTCAAATACTGATGTTATAGTCTTGTAACAACCTCAAATATTCCTCAAGGCTATGGTTGTTACAGCCCTCAAAAATTGTCCCAAGGCTTCCCTAAAACATGTTGTATTGACCTCCTATACTTGTTGTACCAACCACCTATACCTGTTGTACCAACCTATAGCAGCCTTCAATACTGCCTAGAAATTCCCAGAACTATCTGAGCATTTCCCAATAGACCTTGACCCCCCTAGAACAACCCTACACACCTTCAAAACACTCTCCCTCAGTCCTCTACTAGCAGGCTGAGTCTCTTAGGATCGGTGGTTTCCTATCCTAAACTTGCAACAACCCTTGATCACTAGGTCGAACCACTCTAAACCTTTGTGGTTGCCTTCCTTTTGTTGAAATATTGTAACTTCAAAGAATATTCTAATTACAATTGATTTATTATCTTATAGATAAAATCCCCTTTTGTGGATTGATCATGTCCGGTCTTGTATAAGACCAGATCCCCTTTTGTGGATTGGTCAAACCAGAGTTATATGGTGGTGTTTGTAAAGTCAACCCTTTGGATTTAATAAAGTGGTTTTAACCACTATTGGGAGAATTCATCCCTACTTGATGAAGAGACATAACCCTATCGCCTCCTCAACTAGTATTTATAAGTGAGGAGGGCGCCTCATTTTCTCACTCACTCACTCACACTTATAATGTGCATCTTTTGAAGGTAGTTGAAATTGCAAGAAGGAGAGAGAGGTGCATGCTCAGTCCTAGTATTTTCTTGGTGGTTTTGTCTTAAGTCTTGGCATTGTAATGGAAATCTATTATTGAGGAATTTTTTGCTAGGTTTTCTCCCCCATGAGGGTTTCCCAGGATAAAATGTTGTGTACCTTGTGATTGTGTTTCTTTTAGTGATCCTACTTATTTTAATTGCTCTAGTAAATTGAAAAGAACTTAATAACAACTCTAAATTTAACACCTTCAAGCTATGGAAAGTCCTGCCCATACTTGGCCCCTCTTTACCTGCCCAAAACATAAATAACTATAGATATGAGAATTAACTTGGCCTCCTTCATGGTTGCAACACTAGGACTGAAATCACCAAGCATGCACACCATAATGAAATGTGAGTACATCATCCTAATTCTTATGTATACGAGTCTAGGGGTCAACTTAGAAGCCACTCCACAAGTCAACATCAAATTAGACTTTCTATATGGGTGTGAATCCCCTACACAAACCCACAAATCCCATGAAGCCCCAACACAAAATACAAGGGGCATTTCACCAAACGAAAATTCCATCGTGATTCCAATGATGATTCCCACATGTCTAAAACCAAGGCCTCTTGTGGGAATGTCTCTCGATGATACAAAATCATCAACACTCCCTCTTAGTGAGGGAAGCATTCTCACTCAATACTCTATCACCTAGAAGTATATATGTCTCCCACATTGGATCCACTACCATAGTTGTTATCCAATCCACCTAATTGGTTTCTCCCCGTGTCACTAAAGCAAATCCTATTGTATGGCATGATCCCATCTTGGACGACACCCTACTCATAGAATCCTCCTACTTTTGAGCATCCTTCTTGGTCATATCAACCCATGACATATTCTTGACAATATTGGAAGATGCCTCTTTCCCATATGGATCTAAAGGTAGACTCCCTCTGAATGGTTGACTCTCCCTTTGATCCTACTAACTCCCTCTTAAGTCGAACTCCCTTTGAATCCACTAACTCCTTCGGAGGTTGGGATCCCTCTGAGTCTACACAACCTTTGGAGCTACCTGCTCCCTATCCACTTTCACTATGTTATTGTTGGTCATGGCTCACATAGGATGGCCCTTCTGCCTATACATGTTTCTCTCTCTAACTCCAAGACCATTGTTGTGTTTGAGCTAGATATGTGTCCATCTCAAACCAAGAGCTGCATATCCCTTCTCCTTAATCGTTAAGTTTGATAACACACCCCTGGCACCCATATCACATTTTCCACTTGCAACACATCCCCTAACTCCATATGGAATACCATTGTTCCAGATCCATGTACTACATGCATGGTCCTCATATCAAGCTCCACGTAAATACCTGAGTTAGAAACTGTGAAGCTCTCAAATAGATCATGTGCCCACTGTATAAGAACCATGCAATCCTCCAAGGAAATCAACCTTCTTACCCAAGTCATGATCATCCAATGAACTTTTTCCCAAGTCCATCATCCAGGTCACACAACTCTTTGTGTCTATGCACATGTTTCAACTAGATTGGTTTCATCTCTATGAACAGTCCCAAGTTGTGGATGGACATTTAGTCTAGTCCACTCTAGACCTCTGTAACTCATCTCTGGAAGTGTCCTCACCCTCCTAGGTCAAATACATCATACACGATCGCACCTAGACAATGTCCAACTCTCTAGAAATTGTCGAACATACGAAGCTATCTCGTCCATGCCAAGGCACCTGAGTTGCACCTATCGCAACTCACTAAGAAAATCTACTGGAAGTCCATCCACGGAGTTGGAAACCCACCACACAACATACTATTGTGAACCAAGCTCTCTGTCAATCCACCAAAACTCCCAACCTGCCACACCACCAAGCTCTCTGTCAATCCACCAAAACGCCCAACCTGCCACACCACCAAGCTACAATAGTCCACAACTCCTTTTATGAATGGTATGATCCATGTCTTCTCAACAAAGATCATGTAACCTGCTACTACCTGCAATAGTCATTGCAGATCCCTCTCAGAGACATCTACTCAACACTATTACAGCGCCCTCTTAGAACTATCACCTGTGTAAATATATTAGATCCAACTTCCCTTCTCATAACCACAACTCTCATATTATGCTAGATTTTAGATGTGCACAAAACTTGGTGCACATGCACCTCAGGTCCGGTCTATGTTCTCAACATAATACAAAAATATTACACAATTTGAACTATAAATATAAACACATTGAGATTCCTAACACCTTAGCATGACAAAAGATAAAACAAACAATTATATCATACACAAGTACATAAAAATTCAATGCTCAAAATAACTTGTTCTTAAACCAAAACACATGGGCTCATGTACCAGGGACAATGGCCTAATTCTTATACCAAAGAATATGTCAAAAAAACTTACAAACACAGTTGAAACCCTCCTTGGTTTCCATGCCAATATTTTTGTTCTGAGGATGAGGGTTAGGGCATCCCTTTCCCCCTCAAACCCTCCATTACCTTTGTAAATCCTTGCACAAGTCTGGCTAAGTCTTTCCAGCCCTTGAACTATCCTTGGAAGAGGTTCCTAGGGTGCAGTTGAGTCCTTCCATCCCCCGGCCTACCCCTCTCCTTCTCTACTTCTATCCCTGGTCACATGGGTGACTATAAGGATGAGGGTCTCAGTCCTCCCAGATCCCCTCAACCCTCCTTCACTTGTACCATCCCTCACACAACCCTTAATATAGGTCTGCTACAAGATACAACAACCTACAACAAGTTGCCTCGGATTGTCCCAAGACTTGCTAACTGTGACAACCTTCAAGCTGCCTAAAATATACTGATACAACCCTCAAATAATGTTATTACAATCCTATAACAACCTCAAATCTTCCTCAATGTTGTGGTTGTTATAGCCTTCAACAGTTGTCCCAAGGTTGCCCTCAAACATGTTGTACCAACCTCATGTACTTGTTGTATCAGCCACATGTACATGTTGTACTAGCATGTATCATCCTTCAATACTGCCCAGAAATTCTCAGAACTATCCCACATTTCCCAGAAGACCTCGTCGTGTTGATATTACAGTAGTTGTGGGAGTTATTAACCTCTACGTGTAACCTTGACGAGACTAGAATATTTCGGGAAGCAAGAGAAACTATAATTAGTTGGGTAATAACCATAGAAGACAAGTCGAATCAAGTGAATAGCTTATATGCTCTAGAAGAAGAAGTCGGCCCAATTAGGTCACTTGGAGGACTATAAATAGAGGGCGCTTGAGCTCATTTTCACACACATTCTCACAATTTCATAAGGACAAGTGGTGCGCATGATTGGAGCAGAGTTGCAGTTGTTGCAGTAGTGACTTGCTCTTTGGTTATGGTTTGGAATTTCTGCTTTGGTTATGGTTTGGACCTTCTACTTGGCACGCTATATTTGGAGAGAGATACGCTACCTTGGTTGGCTATTGGTTCTATGGTTTGCTTCCAAAATTATTCTATCGATCAAGGTTAATTTGTTGGGGGGTGGCCTTTGTGCCTATGGTTGGGTGACAATATTGAGATATTGTCTACGATGAAACAAGCACATCTCTTTTTCTAATAGGTTATGGGCCCACACCACCTTTAGGACATTCTAACCACTGGAAGGTAGTGTGACATTTCTTTGTTAATCTCTTTATGGCACCAGTTACAGCTGCAACTAGGTTTTCTGATTGTGGAGCTGCAACAAAACCTAACCCTTATGTTCGGGAACTTCCTGTGAAGTGTTTGAACTAATTCCTTGACATCCTAGTGTGCCCTATCCTAGCACACATCTTGGTACCCTCAACTAGCAAAAACGTCAAGTTTGAATTTTTGGTCAAAGTCAAAATCAAAGGTTGAATTTTGGTCAAATTGATTTTGTGATCAAAGTTGAAATTTTAGAGTTTTTATCTTGTTCTAATCATTGAATCTTCTGGTTTAGTTTCTAATTTCTTCTTGTTAAGATGGTATCTAGTTTCAGATTGGAAGACAAGTTGGGCGATGCTACAAGATTTCAAAGGTATGCACTTGTATATGTTATCCAAGTTATATCATCTAGAAAAACATGAGTGTGTTTGCAGGGAAAGTACTAGAGACCTTGTCCAAGTTGTAAATCTTAGATTCAATGCATTCAGAGGAACAAATGCACCCTCCATAGCAGTTGAGGCTTCAGGTTCTAGGTTTGATTATATTGTTGAGTTTCCAATTTGCATATATCAAGGGTGATAGTTGCTACATTACAAATTGTGAAAGAAATCTTTGAAAGGTTCTATTATTGTTATTTGCAATGAATACTTGATTGCATATAAATACCATTGATATAGATGCTTATTGTACTTGTTTGCAAGATGAACTTACATCTCCTCTAGAGAGATATTTCTTGTTTTCTCTCATGCAGGTCACCTCAGTTATACTATGATGATCACCATGAAATTGTTATTCATTATTGTTACCATATATATGTTATGAAAATATTATTATAATGGAAATGCTTTTATTGTTCTTATCTTGGGCGGGTTATCTTACAAGATTCCATGAAGGCTACCATGGAGATATATTTGTTTGTTACAAACAGATTACTATGAAAGAATGATTAATCACAACACTGAAAGAGTGTTGAAGAATGTTGTTTGCAATTTTCATTGTTATTGTTATTGTTATTGTTCTAGGTAGGTCATAGTTGATAGCTCTAGGAGGGAGCTATAGTGATAGTTGCAAGCATGGAGTAGATGACTTCATCAGTGGTGAAGCAGATGGTCTCACCAAGTATCAATTATAAAGGAAGCGTGGAAAGAAAAAGGATTTTTGGACATCCTTCACTCAAATGCATGTCAACCCTCTCACTAAATGAGTATGTACAATATGTTTCATTTATTGATGAATTTCTCACATAAAAATTACATTTGTTTCTTGGAAGCAAAAGGGAAAAGTATTTAATAAGTTCGAGAAATTCAAGCACTTGTGGAGATCTTATTTGAAAAGAAGTTAAATATCTTGAGGTCCAATAATGGAGGGAAATACACCTCAGATGATATCACAACATTATGTAGAGAGGACGGGATTAGGAGGGAGATTATTACTTCCTACAATCCTCAACAGAATGGTGTGGAAGAAGGAAATAAATTTTCAATTGTGGAAGTAGTAAAATCCATGATCCATGATCAAGACTCACCAATGTATCTATGGGCTGAAGCAGCTAGAACCATGATGAGGTCCATGATAAAGATCATGTAGATCCCAGGATTGTAGATGCAGAGAGAGGTAAGAATGTTGTATTAGACATGGAAAAATCACATAGATATGAAGATTCACACCAAGATAAAACTAAGAAGGGAAAACCAACTTGGGCTCTTGAGATCATTCAAGAAGTAGAGAAGCATGGTGCTCTAGATAGAACTTTCAGAGAAAGAAGGAAGTCAAAACCATATTCCAATTACAAAACCTTCCACCTTTGAGGAAGCAGTCAAGAAGAAAGCATGGAAGGAGGCTATGATGGAAGAATATCAATCCATCATGAAATATTATGTATGGGAAATTGTGTCTATATGAGTTTACAAGATAAAACATGTAGTGAATGAAACTCGATAAATACAAGGCGTGATTTAGGGCTAGAGGATTCTTCCAGAAGGAGGGAGAAGACTATGATGATAGATTATTCCAGTAACCAGATATACTTCTACCTGATCCATTATATCTCTTGCAGTATCCATGGGTTGGAGTTTACATCAGATGGATGTAAATAGTGTTCCTCTCATCAGAGTAATTGAAGAAGAAGCATATGTAGAGCAACCTCAAGGTTTTGAGGTATACCAGAAAGAGACCCATGTATGTATATGGAAGAAGACCTTGTATGGATTCAAGCAACTTGGTGCAAAGCCTCTCATGTACAGCAAAAGCGTGGTGAAAACTTCATATGACAGAGGAAGTCTATCGAAATGATTCTTTAGAAGTCTGGGATAATGGATTTCAAATCCATGGAAAACTCCCATCATGACAGATCTAAAGAAGTTGAGAGACTCAAATCCAGTAGACCCATTCCTGTATTGACAATTGAATGGTTGGTTGATGTATTTGGAGAATACTCAGTGATATATTTTCTTTGTTGTGAAAATAGTTCCAAATGGAACCTAACCATGAGAATTGAATAACTACAAAGCATGCATTGAAATGTCTTCATGGGACATTTGAGTTCTGATATATAGTTGCATGGATTTATCGATTCATATTGGGAAGCGAGAGTAGATGATAGAAGAAGTGATTCTTGGATATGTTTCAGTTTGGGCTTTTCCACGATATCATGGGCTTGCAGGAAACAAAAATCTGTTGCACTCAGTACTGCAGAAGCAAAGTATATTGCATATTGTGATGCTTGTATGGAATCAGTGTGGCTCTGTAAGATGGTTTCTGGATTATTTGAAAAGGTGTTGGATTTGACCGTGATATATTGTGATAACCAGAGAAATATGATCTCTCAGAGAACCCAGTGTTCCATGACAGGTCAAATCACATTGATATCAAGTACTATTTTCTCCATGATAAAATCCAGAGGGGAGAAGTGCTTCTCCAGTATATCTCCACTATTGAGCAGATAGCAGATATTTTGGTAAAGCCTTTTTTCAACATGAAAAGTTTGAGTACTTAAGGGACAAGATGGACTCATGGAGATGACTTCCTTATTGGAAAGGGAAGTGATTACACCCCAGGTTGGGAGGGAGCACTGATATGTTATTGATATATGGACAATCATTTTCCAGTTTGGAAAATGGTCCAGGTTGGGATGTCACTTTCCAGCCCAGAAAGTGGTCCAAGATTCTTTATGGCCTATCATTTTCCAGTTTGGAAAAAGGTCCAGGTTGGGCAGACACTTTCCAGTTCGGAAAGTGGTCCAAAATTTCAGATGGAAAGTCATTTTCCAGTTTGGAAATGGTCCAGAACGGACAGTCATGGTCCGATAGATTGTTGACGTACCATAGACAATGATTCCCCGTGTGTCATGTGTGAGGGAATGGTCTAGGAAAACCATTCTCCTTGGAAGTCACTCTGAGAAGTGGTCAAGTAGAATGGTCTGCCTCTCCGAGCAGTCATTCTTTTGAAGTTCACAGTTGTGAGCAATTTCAAAGAATGGTCGAATGTAGGAGCTTGGTGCAGGACAATCATTTCCGTAGGAAATGGTTCAGACAGTCATTCCCTAGGGTAGAGTCATTCTCTCTAGGTTTCATTGTGAATCGTGCTAGAAGAATGGCCCAATTAGGTTGAATGATCCAGGTTCATCAATCAAGGATAGTCATTCCCTAAGGCAGACTCATTATCTCCAGGTTTCATTGTGAATCATGCCGAAAGAATGGCCCAGTTAAGTTGAATGGTCCAGTTTTAGCAATTGGGGAAAATTATTCTTCTATGATTGGGATGAATAGTCCAGACAACCCATGGCTAATGTTTAACTTTCTGATGGCATTTGCTCTTCCATATCTCACAAATGTGAGTAGAGGAATGGCCCAAATGACTCATTTTATATCATGATATTGTTGATATGGGTTGATATCAGATGATATGATTGTTTTGGAGATTGTATGTCTCTAGACAGTAGCTAAATGTTATTGTGATGGATGTGATCCACTGGTAGTAACTATGTGTCACTAGTTAATAGTCGTGTTCTACTAGGAGTGGTTGTGTACCACTGGATAGTAGTTGTATACTACTATGAATAAACACATTTGTGTTCTATTGGATGGCTTCTGATTTCCATGAAGACTATCTAGTTGATAAAGATGATGATGCTCATGATTTGATCATGACATAGTCTGTGTGGCTATGATGATGCTACCAATTGAATGGTTTGTTTGTTCTCAAGACCATTGCCTTTAATACCTCCCTAGCTAGGAGGGAGTGTTGATATTACGGTAGTTGTGGGAGGTATTAACCTCTACGTGTAACCTTGACGAGACTAGAATATTCTGAGAAGCAAGAGAAGCCCTAATTAGTTGGGTAATAACCCTAGAAGACAAGTCGGATCAAGAGAATAACTTATATTAAGTTTTATCCTCTAGAAGAAGAAGTCGGCCCAGTTAGGTCACTTGGAAGACTATAAATAGAGGTTGTTTGAGCTCATTTGCACACACATTATCACAACTACACAAGGACAAGTGGTGTGCATGATTGGAGGAGAGATGTAGTTGTTGCAGTATTGAATTTCTCTTTGGTTATGCTTTGGAATTTCTTCTTTGGTTATGGTTTGGAGCTTATACTTGGCACGCTAGCTTTGGAGAGAGATACACTACCTTGGTTGGCTATTATTTCTAGGGTTTGCTTCCAAAATTATTCTATTTGTCAAGGTT
>JZKD02S1372269.1:0-11467 GCA_000966675.3 Picea glauca
AATTTTCTCCCATCGAACCCAGGGCATCACCCAATTTTCCAATTTCCCCCTCCAAAGTTAAGAGAAAGACATATTTCTCTCTTTTTCTAAAATTCCCCTTGGGATCCAAGAGAGGGGCATCCGGTATACGGGGATTGCTTCTAGAACCGACTTGACGAGGACTAACCTCCCTGCACTTGATAGACATTTATTACTCCAGATTTTCAATATTTTTTCCATCTTTTCCAGTAGCCACATCTAGTCAGTCTTTCGATAATCATTTGGTTTTAAGTGAAAGCCAAGGTATTTGAGGCCCTCATCCAAATTCAATGTTTGAAAGGGGAAAAGGTCCAAATAACATTGAATGTAATCATCCTCAGTCTGAGAGAATAGAATACTAGATTTTTGTGCATTAATCCTCATACCGATTGCAGTTCTAAAGAGTATCAGACCCTTCGATAAAATGCCATAATCTTGCTATGAGCCATCACAAAAGATTAGTATATCATCTACTAAAAGCAAGTGAGTAATGGTCAATCCATTTGAGATTTTTATACGTGTGAATCTGCCACCCAGGTTTGCCCCCTTCCAAGTAACGACTAAGGCCTTCAGCTACCAGTAGAAAAAGTAAGGGAGAGAGAGGGAATCCCTATCGTATTCCTCTTTATGCTTGAAATAAAGATGTGGTGGAGCCATTGAGGAGAATGGAGAAGGATATCGAGCTCAAACATGTCATTACCCAGTTGGAAAAATCCATCCCAAATCCCAGGTGTATCAAAAGCATTATGAGGTATAGCCAGTTTACCCGGTTGAAAGCTTTGGATAAATCTATTTTCACGACAACTTCTTTAAGCTTCTTTAGTTTAATGTTGTGTAGTCCTTCTTGTTCTACTCTTATGGCTTCATGAATCTGTCTGCCTTTGAGAAATCCAAATTGTTTGTAGGAAATGTATTTGGAGAGGATTACCTTCACCCTTCTATTGATTACCTTTGAGTTAATCTTATATAGACAGTTGCATAAGGAGATAGGCCAAAAGTATTCAAAAGAGGATGGATTGTCTATATTTGGGATGAGCGCTATGAAAGTAGCGTTGATTGGATTGTGAATATGGCCTCACACCCTAGTTTCCTCAACCACCTTCAATAAGTCAGATCCAAGAATATCAAAGCAGTCCAAGTAGAATTCAATAGGCCATCCATCAGGGCCATGGCTCTTCCCTTTTTGAAAGGAGTGTAATACTTCTATCATTTATTTATCTGTGACATGGATCTTCAATAACTCAACTTCATCCTCTTCAAAAAAGTGGGGGAATAATTGAGCTACCTTAATGATTTCAGCAATGGACATCTCGTCCTGTGCTTTATAAAGTTCCTTAAAGTGTTCAATGCCTAGATCGGTTAGTTCATTGAAAGTTTTGACTTCTTCCCCCCTCTGATCCCTCAGACTCCAAATGGTGTTGGTCATATTCCACCCTTTGGCATATGCTTGAAAAAAATTGGTGTTTTCATCTCTGCAGGCTAGCCAAAGAGCCCTACTCTTTAACCTCCATTGTGCTTCTCTTTCTTCCAGAATGGCCCTGCGTCTTTTCTCCAATCCAAATAAAAGTTATTTTGCTTCTTGACTATAGAACCCCTGACCTGCCCCATCTTGAAGCTCTGCCAGTTTAGAATTGATGTCACTCATCTCCTGGTCGTCTTTAATTTTTTTCTCTCTGGCCCATCCTTTTGTTGCTTGTTTCAGTCATTTGAGGTTCTCAACAAAAAGTATCTCTGCAGGGACCTAGGTTTGTTCTAGAATAGTTACCCACAAATCCCTTACTAATTCAAGAAAGGTTGGGTCTATGAGCCAACCCTAAAATAATTTGAAGGGGCTCGACACCCTTCTATTTTTTGTCCGGAATTCAATCAGTATCGGAAGATGATCTAATTCTCCCCCAAAAGTAACCCATTGTCTAACCAGCTCAAATGATTCTAGGAGATCACCGGTCAGTAGAAATTTGTCCATACATTTAGCCACCTGATCAGAGCCAACCCATCTGTTGCATCTGTGGGAGTTAATTTTTGGGGTTCCACGTCCACCAACCCCGCCTGGTCCAAGAAGTTTAGAAATAAATTGTTTAAGGGATCATGTGTAGCTTGAGGACCCCACACTTCTGAGGCTCCTAGAGAGAAATTGATATCTCCCTCTAGTAGGAAATCCTTGTCCTTAAACCACCCACACCCAACTAGAGAGTTCCAGTAAAACTTTTGATCCTGATGAGGTCCATAAATGTTTATAATAGTTAAGTTGTGGCCCAGATATATAGAGAAGAGAGTTAGTCAAATCCACGAGACAAATCCCCAGACACTTTCCAATCTGAAGTTTATTTTCTTCCACCATGTGGCTAGTCCCCCCGGGCAACCTCTGGCATCCACTGCTGCAAACATCCAACCCGGAAATAAAGTTTCCAGGGCCTTTACCACTGATACGCTATCCCCTAAAGTTTCTTGTAGAAGAATGACCTCTGGTGAGCTTTGTTCGACAAACCTTCATAAATACGATTTTTTTGACGGGTTCACCAACCCCCAGCAGTTGAAAGAAAGGATCCTCATGGGGTAACTCCTTCATGGGGAGGCTTTTCTCTAAGAGCCCATTCAATAGAGGATTGTCTGTCTGAAGCCAGGTCAATTCTAACTTGATCTTGTGTTAGATATAAGTGTGATTTTCCTCCCCTGCCTTTACCCACAGAGACAGTTCGGGGTAGTGGCTCCAAGCCTCAGCCTTCTGACATCTGATAGTTTCTCACCGAGGGGTCCTCCTTGACCATCGATATACTCCTAAGGTTATAGCGTACTTTTTTGTCTTCCGAAGAAGATTCATTTGATGTGGAAGGAGTGGCTTGAGTGGAAGTAAGGGTGGAAGGGAGGGATGCAACCGAGGAAAGTGGAGAGGGAGAGCCCGAAGGTAGGCCCGAAAATGGACCTTTTCCTACTAGAAAGGGAGGCTGACAAGTAAGTAACATTTCCACAGTCGACTTTGGTTCTTCCTCCCTCCCCGAGTTTAGAGATAGTGTGATTAGCGGAGGAGCAAATACTGTCGAAATGGAAGAAAAATGGCAAAAGAGGGAGGGTAAACTGACTAGAGAATGACACTTCCCACCTGGAAGAAGAGAAGGAGCCACAGTGTTTACATCCAGATCAATAAACTCTATAGACGAAAGAGGATAGCAAGTAAAATTAGAAACATCCAGTGTTGACATACCCGATAGTTCTTGATTGCAGCAAAAGAGGTTCCCCAAAGAAGGCGAGGAAATCAAACCAACTGCAGCATGCATTATAGTTCCATCTCCCTGGTTATTCCAACGACCCATGCTCATACCTTTTGTACACGGGATATCTGGGAATGGCATCTCCTTTCCCTTTTTCTTTTCTGAGCCCATCTGTTATTCCTATTTTTTTTCTGGGATGAGAGGAGGAGGATATTTTGCCTTTGGCTTTCCAATAATTTCCTTTGAAGCATAGAGGACAATTTGCTACCCCATGGCCATAGACATGGCATCTGTGGCATCTAAACAAAATTCCTTCATAGTCTAAAGTTTGAACAAAAGTCTCAGCTACCGAGTCGATAGTAATCTCTTGTAGTAAGCCCTTTCTCAGATTTATCTTGACCAGGATTCGGGCCACTGTCATGTATCTCGTATCTTCAAAGGACATGTCAGCTTCTACGTAGCTTCCCAACATATTGTTGATGGCCACAAATCGGTGAGCATTCCAGAATTGCATCGAAAGCCCCGAGAGCCTGACCTAGGTGGGTTCCTCGTCAATTTTTTCTCTCTTTGCATCAAAAGTTGGGGTCCAACATTTGAGAAGTGTAGGGGTGTCAGCCAAGCTCCATACCTTCTTTAGGACCCAATCCACATCCTCCGGTGTGGAGAAGATGAAAGAAAACCATCCTCTGGTGAGGAGCCGAATGTGTGGCATCTTGGATATCTCTAGTAACCAGATTTTGGTTACCCAGTCCTTAAGAAAATACATTCCCAATTTCTTGCCTCTGACTCTACCCACCACTTCCCTTTTTGTGAAATCCAAAACCCTATCCATTGCTACGTCCTCTCTTAATACCAGTCACTCTGTACCTACCCTGTCTTGAGCACACCGAACGGCTTTTGTGTGTTGACCTTCAGTGTTATTTGGCTCCTTAGTCGTTCGCTCCCCCCTTTGTCGATTTCTGGCAGGCAGGAAACCCTTCTTATCATGTATAGTATCTACAGGTAAGGCATAATCATCCCCACTTGTGGTTACCCTCGGTCCCCTACCACTCCCTTGTTCAACATCCACCAGAAAATCCGATAGCGAATAAATCGGAGGTGAGTTGAAACCTTTTGTGAGTATTATCGGTCTATCTATAGGACCATCCTCTATCAGGTCCGAAAATGGGATGTTGAGTCTTGTTCTGAGCTCCCCCGAACCAAACCCCAAACCCCCATCAAAGACTCCCTCCATCACGGGGTAATAAACGTGTTCCCCACCCCAACCCTCAGTGTAACTTAGGTTGGTCGTGAATGGTAGCTGCTTCGCCAATGGGAAAGTTGAGCTTGTCAATGCTGCCACCGAAATCCCCGAACCCCCAACCTCCACACTTAGAGGTATCCTCTGGTCGTTGTCCATTTTCCTTGGGAAACCGATCCCTGTCAGTTCCTCTGACCCACCTGTCTGCGGCTAGTCTCCCTAGAAATCTCCACCAACCGAGGTCACCAGGCGAGGCAAAGAGTTCCCCTCATCTCCAATTAAAATGGGGTTTCCCTTCACTGATGGTGACACCATGATCGGTATCTGGCCAAAGCTACGATGCTTGGGCCCTGATTGCTATTCTCGCACCGTATCCCAAGATGCCTTCGAACCTGTCAAGGAGAAAAGAAAAATTTTATCCCACCGAAAAACCTGTAGCTACTTCATCTACCATTGTCATCCTTCCCATTCTGGGAACTATCAATATGTAGAATTAATTACATGATCAATGAATTTCACTAATCACCACATCTAAATATAAAAAGTTGTACTATCATTCAAACATATTTGTTATTCTTAAACAATGTAGATTTACATGTATATCTAGATATATAAAATTTATATATAGTACAATTGTGTGCATGTGTGTTGATCTAACGAGAAATGCTTGTTGGAATATGACGATTTATTTGTAGGAGATGTCTTTGATGTGGTTGCACCTGTAGACAATGATGAAAACGTTAAATATCATTTGATGCGATGCACACAAGGAAAGATGAAATTATTAGAAGATTTTGATGATAACGGTTTTATATATGAAAGAGCATCCATCGTATTAAAAGGCTATTTTTTTCAAGAAACCCATCAAACCGATAGTCATGTTCACTTTCAAGACTATCAGTGGGATGTCATAAGTTGTCAATATAGTCATTTGGTATGTGCAACACGCATAAATTTAATAGAAGTTCAATCAAGGAAAAGATCAAAGGTTAGAAAATGGAAAATGTAAAAAGTTGATCATGAACGAATAATTGAAGATGGCATACCATTACGGTTTTTTAAACAAACTTGACATTCTAGAATTTTTTATTTTGCATCAAGTACACGTATATGATTATATTATTATTATTGTAACGATTTCAACCTTTTTTTAATTTCCCCTTAAGAATCATCATTTTTTTATTATCCACAAATGACAGATGGCTCATCACTATTATTCAAGGCAAACCACATCACTTGAAATGACTTACTGGTGACCCGTTAATGGTCCTTAAGGGGGACTTTCATGTCTCTACATGTCTTGGGCCAATAACTTATTTCCTTATGTTCCATTGGTGGTCTTTTCTCTTCTCTAACTTTACATCACATTATGAGGGAATTGGTTAGGTCATTGACATGTTGATAGGAATGTAAATGAATAAGATTCAACAATCCCTTCTACATTCAATGCCTACAAATTTTTAAAACTAGGGTTAATTGGGGTCAATTAAAGAAAACTATAGATGGATAAGGATTGATATATCCTTCCTTGCATACTTGTAGATGAAGAAGGGTTGTCCAACCCTTCTTAATGTTACATATATATGGAGAAGAGTTGGTCTAACCTTCTAGGATTGCTAGAAAGTATTGCAATGGATATGATAATCAAAAAGTGTCAGTGGATCATTTCTCCATATACCACTAAAGAAGTTAAGTAAATGGATATTTTGGAATTATGGATAAAATTGAAATATAATATGACAAAGAGAAGGGTCATCCAATCATTCCTTAAGCTTCCACTAGTAAAGATTAATCTAGTTATATTCCATTGCAACCATGAGAACAATTGAATCTAAAAGTAACATCAAGAACACCATGAAAGTAATACATATGGGATGGAGAAGGGCCATTCAATCCTTCTCCTTTCCACTTTACATCATGTTAAATAAGATAATTAATTACATGATTGGCATGTTGATATGAATCTAAATAAATATGGATCATCCAACACTTCTACATTACTTCCTAAAAAATCTAAACTATAGATGGAGAAGGGTCAACCAACCCTTCTCTATGATACTTGCATATTGAACCAACTCCAACACTAAAATAAATTTACGTAAATGAATCCCATCTGCAAAAAATATTAAGGAAAAATTCTTTGTTGGGCATAAGAAATTTGGTGAACAAGTTATTTCACCCAAAAGAATCTACCCCTCCCCCCAATCGTATTTTGGATGGATTTAGTTGTGGTCCTCATATTTTAAGATATCTCATGTATGGACCATATGTAACACCCTTGTTTCCCCCAGTTTGTAAATATAACTATATCGGCCAAGAGACTATGGAAAAATCGATATGTGTGAATGTTGACTTGATGAACCTTTGTATGAAAGGTCAATGAATGCATTGTGTGTCATTAATAGAAAATGGATAAGTGTTGCATGACCGATGAAGGAGGGGTTTTCCAAGAGATACCACATATGCTATGAAAGAGATGGTGAGGGGAACCAGGAATGGTTGAGATAAACCCCACCAAACCAATACTTTGCTAGATTTAATTGCTCAGGACCAGAATAGTCCTCTGACCCAGGAATGAATTACCAGTCAGGTTGGTAGGTGGGAAGACCTTTTCAAGAGTTAATGAGAGGATGGGCAGGGCGCCCATCTGTAAGGCTTTTAGACCTAACCACGGACTGGGGAATTCAGGCCACACACAATTTTTCTGAGGAAGGAAAGAAAGGAAGGTGGGGTGGGCAAAGGAAGACCTGCGAAGAGTGTAGAGACAAGAGACTAAGCTCTCGGGTTCAAGGATAAATGTGAAAAAGAGTGTGTTATGGTCGCAGGAAACAGAGATTGACTCAGGAGAAGGAGAGTAACCTTCATCCCTATCTATGACTAAGTTGGGAGGAGGAGAGTAACCTTCATCCCTATCTATTTATGTGCCAGGAGAAGGAGAGTAACCTTCGTCCTTAAATTTCATTGAGCCAGAAGAAAATATTCAATCTCAAAGCATCATGGTATAGCTCGGGGGTGGCCAGTTGTAAATCCGTTAGGAGTGATTGAGCCTATGGTTGGGTGGAAATGAGCACCCCTTTCAGCAATCGCATCACATCTTCTAGTTCTGATAAGTGTTTTCATACTTTGTGTATTGAGCTGAAATAATGGATGAATGCATGGGTTTATATATATGTGTATCTATAAATGGTTTATGTGTTGACTGGTCAAGTTATGTGTATGCATTTACCTCCTTGTGGAATTATGCTTCTGATTGACTGTCTATATGCCCCAGTTTAGACTATGAGACGTCTTGGGACGTAAACCTGTAGGGAGGTTGGGATAGGAATCATTACATCAATCTGACCTTGTCGGTATGGAGAGGATATCTCCTTTAGACTCCTTGTTGCACAATCGGGACACCATGCCCGAGTCCTTAGCAATTCGTGATGAGGAATATGTGTTTAACTCGTGAGAGTTTAGAAGGGACCATGTGACCAACACCCAGGAACCTTGTGCTAAGCCTAAGGGAGCTAAGTCCCTCTGGTTTTGGAACTTCGAAAGTCCGAGACTTCAGAGTATTGTCGGCCCAAATAGTCACAAAAGGTTGAAGGTGACCAAGAGTTACGGTTTCCTGTAAGGTCAACCGGCGTTGAAGGGTTTCCCTAGTGGTTAGGTGAACCTATCTCACCGTCTAAACCGGGATCCATCTCCCCATCGTGAAGTAGCGCGAGCCACCGATCGAGAATGTTCGGAGGTCCCCTTAGTTGTTGGATCTACAACGAGAAGACTTCGACAAAGTTCTACTTCAGGAGAATAGAGATGTTATAGCATCAAACTCCCTGAACGTCGAAGTTGTGAAGTAAAGGAAAGTCGTATATTTGGGGAAGATCGTCAGGAACCCCACCTACCGTCCGATCATTCAGGAGGACGGAACCACACACGGTACTTCGGTGAAGTCTTTCTTCAGGAGAATGGAGTGGCAGTGAAGCCAATACTCCTGAAGGCCATAATCGCAAAGTGACCAGGACCATTGATCTAAGGATCCTTCGGGTTCTTTCCTAGTCATCTGATCTATGATGAGGTCAGCCCATCGTTGATCGCTTCTGAAGACTTGGTACTATGGGGGAATTGAGGTGTGGTGTTTCAATAAGCTCCGAAGCCCGAAGAGTCATTGATCCAAGGGATCTTTGGGACTTATCCTGACCGTCAGATCTAGGTTGTGGTCAGCCCGACGCTGACCAACTCCGGGAGAAAAGAGAAGTATGCATCGCAAAACCCCTGAACACAGAAGTTACAAAGTAACGGAGGTCGTTGATCCAAGGTTTACGTGTGCGTACCTTGGCCATGTGATCGGAGGGCATGAAATATGATCAGTCTAGAGTGACGTGGCGTAGCGACATCATCCATGGTGACGTGGACCCAAGTTTGGCATGCCACGTGTCACCTAGATTCATGTGTATCACATACCCTATAGACCCATTGGAACGTGACACGTGTCATCCCTGATGAGGGCACGTGTCATCCCCGGGTAGGTGCCCACCTAGCCATAGTGGTTGGAGAAGTGACCAGAACTCTAGGAGTCCGAGACTTCGAGCTCTGAAGGAATTGGGGTATAGTATTGTAGAGAGTCTAAAAGGGAGAAGTGTCGGAGTCCATCCTAGATGTTGATGCCAAGAGACACTTGGCACCAGATCATGTACTCCGAACGAGAGCTACTACGGAGGATTTGAAGCTTGGTGCTACACAAATCCTCGAAGCTCCGAAGCACCAAAATAGGTGCCTATTGTCTTGGCGTCTGGTCATAGCCTGCAGTCATATGTGATTGTAGCTTGAGGGAAGAGGCTAGGCCGATAATTCGAATCAGAAGGCCAAACATCGAATTCCCCCTTTAGCCTATGAGTCCATAGGTGTTGGAGTCCATCCTCGGACTTTCATGCTCCATGCACATACATTATTGTAAAAAGGAAGAAAAACCAATAATACATATTAGTATATACTTGTCTAAAATAATAAACATATAAATATTAAATAAGTGATTCAATCAAGAATAACATACCCAACCATGAGCAAGAATAACATACCCAATCGGAGTTCCATGGATCTAATATTATTGCTCTATTTTTATTCTACTCTCCATATTAAGCCATTCTCCCAAAAGCATAAATCTTTAATTTTTTGTTATGGTTTAGATGTTCTCATATTAAAATCAAATGCTCTTTCAAAAATGCCTACATTAATGTGAACTAAGTACGATCATATACAAAATATTTTTAAAGAGAAAATTTGGTGTGTGGTTGGTAAGCAATCAATGTTTAGAGTTAGATAATACCCCAAGAATGAAATCACTTGGATGTATGCAGAAAACACAAATCTTGATTCTTCCAAGAAGACAAATCTTTCCTCTTTCTGTTCTGAAATAGATGTTCTCATATAATCAATACAAAGTTAGATAATACCCCAAGAATGATATCACTTGGATATATGCAGAAAACACAAACATGGATTCTTCTAAGAAGATAAATCTTTCCTCTTTCTATTCTGAAATAGATGTTCTCATATAATCAATTTCATGCACCATGATTTAAACATAAGATCATGTACAACATATTTTTAAATCTAGGAGTGTTGGTTGGTGGTTAGTAAGCAACAACTTAAGAGTTTGAAAATACTACAATCGTGTACAACATATTTATAAATCTAGGAATGTTGGTTGGTGGTTAGTAAGCAACAAGTTAAGAGATAGACAATACCCTAAGAAGAAATTCACTTTGTTGTATGCAGAAAACATAAATCTCCATATTACGCCATTCTTCCAAGAAGATAAATCTTTCCTTTTTCGATTGTGGGATAGATGTCCTCATATGATCAAATGCTCTTTCAAAAATTCTTGCATCATGGTCTAAACATAAGTAAGATCATGTATCTAACATATTTTTAGCATATTTTTAAATCTAGAAAAGTTAGTTCGTGGTTGGAAAGCAATTAGTGAAGAGTTCAAGACAATACTCAAATAAATAAAGGGTGGTTTAAACATTCCTCATTCTTTTTAAATCTAGAAAATTTAGTTCGTGGTTGGTAAGCAATTAGTGAAGAGTTCAAAACAATACTCAAAGAAATAAGGGATGGTTGAACCTTCCCCATTCTTTCCCCAAATATATACCATTTTAAATGATGGTAAATTTATATAGGGCCTGGTTGACTAACCCTTCCATGAATAGAAAATGCTTAATTAAAATATTATACGAGGAATATTTGATCAACCAAAACTTCAATTTTGCTACAAGAGTATTTCAACTACAAATAAGCCATCGTTTTAAAAATAATGTTGAACTCTTTTTGTAGAAGAAATGTAGGCAAATGATATTGAATTTATTTGATCAACCAAAACTTTAGTTTTGCTACAAGTTTATTTCAACTACAAATAAGCCATGGTTTTAAAAATAATGTTGAACTCTTTTTGCAAAAGAAATGTAGGCAAAGGACATTGAATTTGTTCTACACATCTTTCAAAAGGAAAGAAAAATGGGATCTAAAAAGTTGTTCTGCACATCTTTCAAAAGGAAAAAAAATAGATCTGGCAAATTCATTAAGGATAGTACAAGTAGTTATGTCTAAATCCCAAGTATATATTATTATAAACCATTGACATGGACGGAATAAATACCAGGCAACTGCATCATGTGCATATCTATAATGTAACCCATAAAATTTCAAAAAAAGTAGAAAAATAAATTTAAGCATTCATGTTTATATAATTAAGTCCTCATAAAAACACACTAAAAATTACAAATTCAATGTACATATACATGACCTATGCATCATCATGTATGGATGCATCCTTCTCTGATATGGACGCATCCTTCTCAGGCACTCTATCTGACACTCTCTTCTCCAAGTTGGCCTATAACACATTTGAAATTTGCATATGTCCATTAAGGCATCTACTTACATAAATAACATTTTTAAATAATTTTTTATGAGTTAAAATTAAATGATTGACACTTGAAATCATAGTTTTAAA
>JZKD02S1372280.1:0-11466 GCA_000966675.3 Picea glauca
CTACATCCTGTTTTTCATGTTTCATGTTTGAAGAAGGTGATTGGAACCAGGTGCCAAATTCAAACCAACCTTCCAGAATTAGCTGAAGAAGGATCCATTTGGCTACAACCAGAAGGAGTTTTGGACCAACGGGAGCGTCGCCTGTGTCAGAGAACCATCAAGGAAGTGCTAGTACAGTGGAAAGATATGACTTTAGCCGATGCCACTTGGGAACCAGCTACCATTCTGCAGCAGTTTCCACATCTCAAGCCTTGAGGACAAGGTTGTTTTTAAGGGGGCCGACATGTTAAGGTCCTAAACCGCACATATGTAGATCAATGTATTCGGATGTAATAAAGGTCAATATTAATAAGACCTTTCAATAAAATAGAATAAGGCATATGTAAGAATACCTAATAGAATCTTCCGCTTCTAGAAGCATCTTCCTCTAGATGCTTCTCTTAATAGACACATTTAGTATAAATAAGGGTCGAGGGTATGAAAACCCTAGCTTGGAGATTATTGTAACAGAGCGCTGCTCTACTGGAGGTTGCCCCCTCGAAGAGGCCTGTGAGCATTGCTATCTGAATCAAAGTGCTATTTATGTTGCTATTGCATATATCATTTCTGTGTATTGTGAAGATTATGCTGGATATTTTACTGTCGTTCTGTTATTTCTAGCATTTCATTTCTATTCTGCATATTTTATATATCTGGTATCTTGCAGCTGACAATCAAGTTAGTTGGTGAATATAAGGCTGAGGCAAAACAAAAAAAGGTAAGAAATCCATCCATGACACAGATTGCAGAAGGAATCCCTTGGGGATTCTTTGATGGAACCAACCAGGTTCATCCACCTCTTTGTGGAGCAGGCGTTATTCTATACATTTCTAAAACTCATTATTTCACGATTAAATATGTGCATGGGAGAGGCACAAATAAAAAAGTATAGCTCACTGCACTTTGGGAATTATTGTTTCACAAAGATATGTTACATTTGCGTAAGTTATAGGTTTTCGGTGGCTCCCATGTGGTGGTCTATTGGATCAATGACACTGCAAAGTTTCAAGTGCGGTGCCTTCACCCAATTATGAGACAAGTCCGAGATTTTATTGACAACCTAGAATGGTTATCTTGTAAATATATCCTCCGAGAGTTAAATGAAGAGGTCGACCTCCTATCAAAGGAGGATCATCTATCCTTGGACATGGATACATACATTCTACAAGAGTTTTATGATAACCGGATTATAGAGGAGATGAATTTTTAGTTATAAGCTATTTTTTTTTGAGCTCTTTATTGTATATTTCTAAATGAAAATTGAACCAGTCAAGGAAATGAACAATTTTTTTTGAAGAAGACCAAACTATAAAGAACATTTTTTTTCGTGTTTTCCAAATGTGAACGAAAGTAAAAATATACATATTTGAAATTTTAACGTCAATTGAGTTTAGCTTGGATGGTTGTGAGGAATGATTGTTATCCTCCCCACCCATGTACAATTCCGATAAATGACATGTTGATCTCATAATGAGTATGTTGTAATGGGTTAGAGCCTATATGTTGAAACTTCTTTGCATTGAATCTATACAATTTATACAATACATTGAATCTAGACAATTTATTCATTATATTGATTTTTAATGTGGAAACTTTTAAGATGTAATTTTAAATCATTTTAGATTCATTTTAACTCCACCCAAATTTAAAGACCACTATTTATTTGTGGAGATCATATCATTTAATTTTATTTATAATTTGTAAATTCATTAAAAAATTAATTATAAAAAATAAATATTATTATTTTTAATAATTATTTTATTAAAAAAAATATTTGATAAATAATAATTATCATTACCCAATTTACAAGAATTATATATAAACTAATATAATTATAAAAATATTTTCATTTATATTTTTAATATAAATTATTTTAATAAAAATTAATATCAAACTTTTAAATTTTTTATAAAATAAAATATTAACATAATAAAATAAAATATGACTAAAATATTTAAATGACATAATGTGAATATTCGATATCACATTGTAAAAATTATTTATACTAATCAAGAGAAGCTTCTAAACCATACCTCTTTAAGTGTTAAAATTTGTATTACCTCTTTAAGTGAATCAATACATCTACATTTGTGAGGGTACTGGCGTGCCATTAATGGAAACCAGAGCCATCAAGGTCCATTGAAATTGTCCAAAACTACCTTAAAAGTCATCAACAAAATGACAAAATCCTGTAGATCTCACAAAAGCTTACTGAGTTTCTGGATAGGCTAAAGCCTATCAAAACTTAAACTACCACTATCTAAAAAATCCTAATAGCATTAGTACCAGAAGAAGGCGACCTCCACTCCGGAGCAAAAGTGTAAGGGTGGCGAGAAACTGAACATCTAGAATGCACATGCTCACTTGAGAATGAGTCAAACAGACCATCCATACTGTGATTGATAATGTCCTGGCGAAATTGTTGATCTGAGACTGCCTCGTGCAATTCGAAGAGAAACCAAATTTGTTCCTTTGTTAGATGACACAAAGAGTTATCACCCATTCCAGATGGAATCGAACTTGGAGAGGCCTGAGAAATTGCTTGAACCAGAGTTAGTTTTGTTGGAGGCATCTCCTCTATGATGGGGAATCCCAGTGTGTTGGGTCCTAGAACCCACATAGATTAATTTGCAGTAGAGAACCAAAGAAACACGAGACACCATGAGACACCAGATTCAATCACACTTGAGACACCATAATTCAATCACACATGAGACACCATGATTCACGTGGTAAAACCCTCAAGGTGAGGGAAACATCCATGGGACAATGACAACAACATTTTATTGCTTAACATGAGATTACAACCAGCAGCTCGAAGAGGGCTTGAAGCCCCTTGCTCACAATCTGCCTCTCAAGCATACATATTTATACAATCTCTCCTTCAGTTATACAAAACCGATTACATTAATAACTGCCCCCTTCTTTTGTTGATTAGTTTTAACTAAATCCAACAATAGATTATTGTTGAGGAAATCATGAACCACTTTAACCACAATTGGTTAATTGGTTGTCACATTCCAACAATATCCACCTTGACAATCAATTTACTTGATACCATGCCATTGTCCATTCATCACCTTCTCGCAAGCTAAAGATAGGTGATACTAGTGCTTCCAAAACAAAGCACCTGTTTCACTGCTCCACCTAGATTTGTCATGTGACCACTGAAAACACCAACTGCACATGAAATATCTCATCTTTTCATCGCAATCATCAATCTTTCTACTAGCACACTATACATGAGACATATAACCCTTTTCTTCTTGTAAAACTTGGTTCACCATGAAGGAATCAACTTCTTGTACCACTTTCCTGGATGCAATTTCTAGGCCATAAAATGAATTCTTGAGCTTGCAAACATGCCTTTAAATAGGCTACATTACATGTAATCTCATGAGACAAATACCCTCCTATAACCTAAGCCTACGTCTAGACATATGCCCATTTACATATAATTGTATTTACAACTCCAAAACAAATTAAAATAATTCTGTCACAGTGACTTTAGCGTCACTTCAATGCCATTTCACTGCTGGTACCCGACACCTCTTTCTTTGCCATGCCATTGCTGATACTTACAAATGATGTCAACACTCTAATATTCAGCACATGGGAAATTACATACTTGAAGTTGAAGTCATCCATAAATCACATAATCATACTCATGTGAACTTACCCAATGAAAATCGATCCATCAGATCTATGTCTTGACTCTGTCACCGCTTCCATCACCCTTTCAATTGGTCCAAACTTTGCCATCACGCTTGTCAATTTCAACTTTGTGTTGTATCTCCATGCATGCATGCACTAACGGATCAGTAAACACCACCGCTTCCATCACCCTTTCAATTGGTCCAAACTTTGCCATCACGCTTGTCAATTTCAACTTTGTGTTGTATCTCCATGCATGCACTAACTAACCGACCAGTAAACACCATTTGACAAACAATATAACAAATTTGAGGCACATTGAAGTTCATCGCTGCTAGAAATACATGCAAATAATAGAAAAGATACAAGCCCATTGTTGCAAGAGTAAGTGAGTAGAAACAACAGAGTTTCCAAAGCAACAGAAAAACTATGTGCACATGCACGACTCAGGACACCGATTTTCACCACAATTACCATTGCAGGTGATATAACCAGCACGACAAACATATCTTGACATGTCATTGTATAGTGCTTGCTTCCGTAGTAAATAAGAGGCACAAGGTCCACAGAATAATGAGATCAATGTATTCGTCGTGATTCTGTTCAAGAGATCAGTGTGCCTTCTCCTCCTTCTGGTACTTGGCCATAGCATCCTGCTTGGTCGTGCCCGCAACATTGCAGACAACACTGGTCTTCACATCATTATTAACTTTCGTCATCTGCGTCCAAGCAAGAAACAGAATCAAGAAACATGTGCAATCGAAGTTAGGTGAAGAAACGTCGTGCTCTTCGGATCAACATCCACCCGGACCACCCTAGGCACCAAGTGACTCAGGTTCTTTCACGCTCTCGTGAAGTCCCTCGATGCCCTGGAGAGGAGGTAATAGGCCCCTGTCGACCAATCCATATCCAACTACAACCGTATTATTATTGCGCCTGAGGATAAAGTTCTCCATCAGACATTCTTGAGTATAGAAGCGAAGCTCGCTACATTGAATCTGTCCCCCAAACTACTTAGCTCCAACGACTTTATAATTCACAAGAAAAGAGCAACCCAGATTGGCCTTTGGCTTCAAATTGGGTTCTGTAAATCATTCATAGCCCCAACCAAAACAGGTAGAACTTGTTGATATTGTTGTTGTTGCAAATCCAGACTCAAATATGTTGAAAGTAGACCAATTTCATGAATGGACGCCCAACGAACTCGCACATACTGAATATCTTTTCTCTTCTCCTTTGCACACCCTTATGCAATCTAAGCAAGATTCATCAAACCAGCATGGCGCTTTCGCCAATCAGGAGCTGCCAAATACCCCGGAAGCAACTCCACCGCAAGGGGCACAATAGCTTCACCTCCTAGAGCGATAGCAAGTCGATCCAATCACTCCTGCCCTACTTCACAATTGTTCGTCTTGCCAACATCCCCATCGTCACTATCTGCGGCATCCACAATGGGTCATCCTCGATGTCGCGGAGCATCTCCATCAACGCCGCAAACAATTGACCCACAAACTCATGCGGCAACTTCTGGCGTCGATCCCCGGCCTCGGTAAGCCCGACAAGGAATTCGACAACCATGCGCCTGGTTCCTTCTTCCAGCCCACCGGGAATTCGACAGCGCCCGGTTCCTTCCTCCAGCCCACCGGCCTCAACAGGAGCAACGAGGAATTCGACAGCGCGTAGTTCCTTCTTCCAGCCCACCGGCCTCAACAAGAGCAACGAGGAATTCGACAGCCAGATGCTTGGTTCCTTCAACTCTGCGCTCTGATACCACTTGTTGGGTTCTAGAACCCACAAAGATTAATTTGCAGCAGAGAACCAAAGAAACATGAGACACCAGATTCAATCACACTTGAGACATCATAATTTAATCACATATGAGACATTATGATTCACGTGGTAAAACCCTCAGGGTGAGGGAAACATTCACGGGACAATGGCAATTACATTTTATTGCTTAACAGGGGATTACAACTAGCAGCCCAGATAGGACTTGAAGCCTCTTGCTCACAATCTTCTCAGGCATATATGTTTATACAATTTCTCTTTCAATTATATAAAACTGATTATATTAATAACTTCTCTCTTCTTTTGCTGACTAAATCCAACAATAAAATATTGTTGAGGAAATCATGAAACACTTTAACCACAATTGATTAATTGGTTATCACATTCCAACACAGTGCTCCTCACAGGGATCCCATTCCATTCTCTCCCTCCGACCTGGAAATTCCCCTCTATCCCTGGAGGGTCATGGACCTCCATGTTGTTGTTACTAGCGCTCGAATTGAGCTCTACAATAGGATGATGAGAAGGATGATGAGAAGTAGAGGAACGTAAGGAAGTATTGGAGAGACGTCCTCAATTGGCCAAGTAATGATAATAAGTGAGTTAACCTCTTTCTCTCGGCATGGTGACTAGAAAAACCTAGATAACCAGGTGAAGAACACAATGGTTAATGGAGGGGAATGCCACCCTTGAACACGTAGGAATTCCATTAGGAGGGGAATGAACACGGACCTGGTACTGTGCTGAAGAGAGGATCGCACCCTCTGAATTCGCTACAATCTCCATGGGCCGAGGACTAGTGCATAGTGTTGTGTTAATGCCTTGCATTGGGAGGTGGTGGTGGTATGGAGAACTTGTGGTTGGGGATGACAGGACTATCTACGCGTGAACGGACAGATGCCACCCTATCCAGGGCATATACCATCTTAATTAAATAAATAAAGAATGCTTTGTATATTGTATTAAGAATGGAATATTTATCCTCAAAGGCTTATACCAATTGGAGATGGGTATAATTAATGATTTTTTAATTTTAAATTCAAATCTGATGGTTATGCATTGAAGATGCTGACATATTCTTAATCGTCCTCCAAAATCAATGAATCAGATTTATTGTTGATAACTTCTTTACATTTATAAATGCATCTATTACCTGTTTACTTTTTAACATTTACCTAATCATATTAAGAAATCACTGTAACATCATTTGATTGCCACATTTAAATGATTAACTTTTAGAATTCTTCATTTGTTTCATTTTCTACTTCATTTTCATTTTTTTTTATGTACCTTGAACGTCTTTCGGCGTTCACCAGCCGCGAGTAACTCGCGGCTGTGCTGGTTTTAACTTAAATCAATCTTATAAGCATGAAAAACATGGAACACAATAAACAGATTTCATTAATATGGGTGGCCATCCAAAACGTTTGTAGATTGATTAAATTTATGATACATCAAGACAATTAACCTCTGATCGCTTGACATCTAATCGCTCTAAGACGAATGTAGTCTTTGTTGAGTGGTTAAAAAAAGGTTTGACATTATCTACTGTTTGTTTGGGACATCTTTCAGCGGTTTCAACACTAACTTTTTTCAAGCTTATTCCTTAAATATCATCATTGTCTTCTGTACTCTCTTCAACTTGTTGAGCCCTCCTCAACTGGCTTTGGTTCAAGGTAAAGGTAACTTGGAGGCTACTGTTTTTGTCTACAAACGTTTCAGCACTGGAGAGAGATATAACTCTGGGCCCTCCCCATCACATTGGGCTCCCATCGTTTCTTAAGCATTGAAGAGAGCAGATTGATTATAGGCACATGCAGCAGAAGACTGGATACATGCACCTATGGGATGATGGTACATGAATAATATTTATGAGGCACTGTTGAGGAATAATATTTATGAGGAAGGTAATGCTTTTTCTGGAGAATTAACACGTTGTTCTGTACATTAATACTTCTTATTGTGC
Source organism: Picea glauca (assembly GCA_000966675.3). NCBI lineage: Eukaryota > Viridiplantae > Streptophyta > Pinopsida > Pinales > Pinaceae > Picea > Picea glauca. The sequence continues at coordinate 7,448 of JZKD02S1372280.1, forward strand.
ACGCCCACATGGGAAATGCTGAGCATGCATAAACAAAGGAGTATGAATTAGTTAGTAAGTTAAATTAATTCCAGAAAATATGTTATTCTTTTCATTCCAATCTCATAAAGTGTACATCAATACTTCTTTATATGCATGTCCACATGCCCGCAAAGAAACGAATATAGCATTTTCCGGGGACATTAATTCTAAGCTCTTTCAGAAAGAATTCTTGCGCGTGCTTGTTGGTCACCTGCACGCGCAATCATGCCACATGCAAGAGATCAGATATTAACCTTGTTTTATTTAGAGGGAAAACAACCAATGTTGCAAGAGATTGGATATTAGCCTTATATCATTTAGTGGGAAAACAACCAATGTTGTTTAATGCTAAGGGTGATCACTACATGTATTTTATTATTTTTATTTTTTTATTTGAACTTTTATATATTTTAAAATGCATCAAATATGAAAATTTATTGAACAAATAAAGATGAAAATTAAATTTAATTACGCCGAAAGGCATACATCTATTGACAATGGGCAGATTTAATAGGGGTTTAGTGTTTAATAAGTTTTCTATGGACAGGATTAAATATGGCTGGAATATTCTTAGTAGTCACACAAAATAAATGGCTGTGATTTCAATCATTAACTTCCTAGCTATTATAAAGACATCAATGTATGTGTTTACTTTTTTACATTTACCTAATCATATTTAAAAATCACTTTGATAGCTAACTGATTGCCACGTAAGTGATTAGCAGAAATTAAAATATTAACACCAGATAAATGAAGCCCAACAATTTATTTGTTAATAGATAATAAAATTTAATATATTCTTTTAAGGATTCATCTTCTTAGCCTTTCTACGTTCATCAGTAGCTATTTTGCTGTTATACTAGTTAATCATTAGCATAGTTGAGAAAGATAATGTAAATGTGTTTTATTTGTGTTATTGTTTTCAATCTCTAAAAAAAATTCTTAGATTTTGATTTTTCATGCATTAGCTCTAGCAATTTGGATATATAAAACTAGATTATGTTCTTGGTAATTTACTATAAAGAAGTTTTTATGTTGTATACACATATTTTCCATACAAAATATATTGGGTATCATAAAAACAATTTATTGGGTTGTGATTTTTCATGCATTAGCTCTAGCAATTTGGGTATATAAAACTAGATTATGTTCTTGGTAATTTACTATAAAGAAGTTTTTATGTTGTATAAACATATTTTCCATACAAAATACATTGGATATCATAACTCTTTATATGTAGGATAATTGAAACATTAAAATGTTTATGTAACATATAACAAAATGTATTTTTAACAAGTTTTTGATTTTGTAATTTATGTTTTCTTTATTTTGATATTTAGATAAATAATTTTTGAATACAAAAAATAGAACCACACATAGCATCAATCAAGGAGGATTATAGAAAAGCAAAATTCTTATTATCAACATTAAAAATTGTAGTGATCCAAAACCCTTAAATTGAAATATAAGCAATATAAAACTCTTAAATTTCATTAATAAATGCTTCAAAAATATCAATTGAATTTACACCATAAACAACATAAGAATATAATGAATAACAGGTATGATGACACCATCAATTACTTTTTATGAAAATAATTACTTCACAAGCCCTACTTGCTACAATAGAATTAGATCAAACCTAATTAAAACAATGCTATTCATGTATTTATACTTTCTTATGAGTATTTCTAGGGGTCTACTCCAACTACTTATTATTATATTATTCCGTCTAACTTCCTAGTGGGCCTATTTATCCTATTACCAAGTGACCTATTTCATGATTATGGCCACATTATATTCATTATCCCCTTGGGTACCTCTCTAGGTATCCCATATTATCTTGCCAAAGTAAATTACAAAAACTTTAGTGAATATGACTACTTTATAGAAAAATACATTTTGACAAAATTTTGATAGTGCATATGCTTGGCAATTACAAGCTCACAAGGTACTATGTTTTCTTATGTTTATGTCTACTTGCATACTTTTGAAATCATATCTAACCACAAAAGTTGCAAATCCAAGATAAAGTCCCTAGATTGTCCAACGAAAAATGCATGCTCCATTGAGCTGACCAAAGAACTAAGAATCGAAATATCACCAAAGACACTAGATAGTTACAGAAAAAGAAGTAGGGATTAGGGTTGGTGTAAGGCATCCTAAAAAGAAGTTTTGCTAAACATACGGCACTGTACCGTGTATAAAAGAAACAACTTCCTTTACTTGAGATGTAACCCATTGTAGCAAAGTAGCTACAAGCATATTCTTCATTTGAAATTGCAATAAAAACTCTAGTACAAGTCTAGAACAGGTTAAGATAGTGATAAGATTGCAGTGCATCAAATTTTTTGTATTTGAGTGAATCTTGCATTTATTGTAGAAATAATGACATTCAATAACCAAAAGACACATCATATAGATTGACGTTTGCTAAACGTTCTATTTTTTGAGTTTTTTGGCCGAAATTAGACGATGTAAATTTGGACAAAAGCCCTATTTTCTGTTGTTTAAATTGCATTTCTGAATGCATAAATGGATTAAGCGTGATGAAAAACCCGCATTCGGACTATACAAATTTAGCCACAAAAAAAATGACCAAAAATCCTCCAAAAAGTAGAACGTTTAGACTACTCCATATAAATTAAGTGATATTGTTTAGCCAAACAACTAATTGACATGTTTAAGCTTTGTGAGTTTTCTATTAAACCATAACTTCCAAAATAAATTTTCAAATATACTAACCAATCAAATAACATATAAATCTATTTTAATTTTTCATTAAAAAAAATTCATTTAACTAATATTAATTTTTGAAAAATAAAAAGAAATTAGAATAAAAACTGAAACTAATATCAAGTAAATATAAAACTCATTACAATAATAAAATATCTTTTCCATGGATTAATTATCTAATTGTTTTAATTTTCATACTTATTTTATTTTAGATTTACATTAATTGATTTTGATTATGATTTGACAAATTATGATCATTACTTCTAACTATTTTAAATTTACATTAATTGATTTTCATCATGATTTTACTAATTTACTAATTTTGATCATTACTTCATAAGACTGGTAACAGTTATTCCCAAAATAATTAAATTATAAAATTAAGTTAATTAAATTATAAAGTTGGATTGAGTCAAGATTAGGTATAATGATAAGGACTGGTAACCTTAAACCACCCAATTTGTTTGTTAGGTTGGCAATTGCTTTTAATTTAAATCGACGTGTCTTTTTCACACACCCCACCGACGTACAACATGCCAATTGAAGATAATCAACTGTCTTTTTCACCCACCAACGTTCCACTCACTCTCTTGCGTATCGAATCCATCCAATTCAATTTTGGTATCTGTATTTATATCTCCTTAACCACGTCACTGTTTTTTTTTGGGTTTTTTTGATGTAATTGGTTCACGCACTGAAAATAACGTTCATGATCTTAGTCATCTTAACCTCCAACTAATCCACCGCTGCAAGCCAAGTCAGTTGATTGCATTCCGTTCAGTATTTCTTACCTTTTAAAATACCTAATTGTTTCCATACCAAACTCTTCATAATTAGAAGACGATACCACTCAAGCTGACTCCTGCATAACCCCGTCAAAGTTGACGTTTGTAATCAAACTGTTCAAACGTTTTAGGCGTTTCAAATGTGTTTGACGAGGGTACGCTGGAGTGTTAGCAGTATTCGACGGCTTGCCTCACAACGGGCAATTTACCCGTCAAATTCCACCCCATCCTGTCCTAAATACAACGCCCTAATCCACGCGTGACCTTGTCATGCCCTGTACTAGACCTAATTGGTGTTATAAATCTACAATTGTATGCCGGAATTGCAGATCAGGAAGAAAAATATATAAATCAGTCTGCAATTCATATATTATTATACATGGCACGGGCTGAGCCTCCTCTTTCAGAACGAAATGTTCTCTTTCATTGTTTGGATTCTGTGAAAATTAAGTTTGAAGGTTTAACAGAGCGTATGCT
>JZKD02S1372291.1:0-11466 GCA_000966675.3 Picea glauca
GAATAACCGAGTCAAAATTTATTACCCTCGGAAAATCCCTGCATCACCTTCTAGTTGCTCGATGGAAGTTTCACATATTGTAGAATTGAAATTTTTTGTGAAAGAAATATCCATCTCTTCTTTGGGAGAATAGATAGAGAATAATTGTTAAAAGAACAAGACATTCCTTCCATTTCTATTCTTTCATCTTGGAATTGGGTAGAAGCTATAGATTCAAAAATTTCTGGAACATGGATTTCTAAATTGTTGATAGGAAAGGATTATGAGGAAGTGTCTTGGGGTTTTGGCAGATGATTTTTTGAAAAATCTTCTTGATTAATTTGTAAGAAAAATTCATCATGCGGACGAATGTATTGATATGTATCAAATTTATCATCTACAACTAGATTTTGTTGAATAAGAGGGGCACACAAAGTTGAGACAAGATTAAGAAGATCAAATTCACAAGGTAGATCACTAAGATGAAACTTAAAAAGAAAATGATTGATTCTTATTGAAAGGTTTTGCGAAGGTTGATATTTCTTGATTAGTAGATCCTTTAATTCATTGCATAATTTATCATAATCATAAACCTCAAAGGAATCTAAAAATTCATCCACAAATTGAAACCAAGTGAAAATAGAGTTTCCGAAAAATATTCAAACCAATATTTGATTCGACCTATGAAAGTGAGAGCGAACAAACTGCATAAAAAATTTAAATCTGTAATATCATGCTTGATACATTTACACCAAAACTTCTTAAGATGATCCTTTACAGATATATTCCCTTCACCATCAAACTCGAGTTTAGACAAGAGAGAAACGGTCTCATTGGGAATGCTAACTAATGAAAAAATAAAAATACATTCCCATACCAAAATTTGGGCAGGAGTCATTGATTATTATAACAATGAAAATAGTGACTCTAAGTAGGTTAGCTTGTCATCCAACCTACCTTCTAGTGCGTTTTGTGAAGACATAGAAGAAGAAATAATAGATCTGAAATTATTATACGCTGATGAATAATTACTAATTAGAATAATTTGAAACCATAATCATTTAATCATTTAATTTACCTCGGGCCCTCCTTTTAGCACCATTTGCCAATGGGAAGAATTCTCTACTCATCAACGAAAGAGAAACATCTATTTTCAATCTCCTTCGAGTAGAACCAGATTCATTTGGTATGGTTGTTCCTGATGGGTTTTATGGCTCCGTTATCTACTAATATGATTCTCTCTTGGAGAGGAGACTTCATTAGAAATCTTCTAATCTAAATGCAAATTGTAAATCTAAAAATGCAAATTTAAACTAATAAGGTGTAGTTTCAAAGCTACAGAAAAATAAATAACTTAATAAAAACCTATCCTGCAGCATCAATTCTAATTTAAAATCAATTCAACTTGAATTCATAAATTAAACATGTAATAATCAAAATCATAGAAGAAATTATATTATTCGATCACTACACATTGTACAATTTAAAAGTTAATGTAAAATAACATAACCAAATCATGAAAAATTACAAAGCACTTTAAATATGCAAAACTGAATTAATTATAGTTAATAGATCATATATACATCAATCATTATCTTTTAAAAGAACTTATAAAATATTATGATTATAAGGATATAAAGCAGACATTGAAAACAAAGTTCAGAATATTACTTCAATTCACTGAAGTCAATGATAAAAGGAACAAGAAAATCAACTTCTATTACTCGTGCAAAAGAAATTCCTACAGAGTTTTGAAAGCATACTTCTAGATCTGTCCTAAAATATCATCACTTCATTAAGGTTTTGATCTATATACTTTTGGCGGCGCCTTTGTCACTATGGCTTTGAAAAAACAAAATTTACAAAGAAACAGTGTGCATAAAAGATAAAATCATTTTCTCCTTTGTGGAGTTCCCCCCTCCACATCAAGTTTTATCATACTATATTTATAATCATAGAGTTATGATCAAACAGATCAAGTTCACAATTGTCAACTAAAGATAAGAAAGAGTTCACTAAAAACTTGGAAAACATCAATGTTTACCCAATGACTCGATCCCATACATCAAATGAGGATTTCCATATTTAAACAAGTCTAATTGATACATGGACATAACCACCTTTAACAAAAACTCATTGATTTGAGTGTATCCAAACAACTTACAAGCTTGATGCAATGTTCTTTAAAACTAGTGAGACATACTAACTGTTGCCACAAAATTGTACCCTGATTGATTATCTTGATATATCTGGATATAGAAATCATGTCGCAATCTAACTTCATGTCATATAATTGATACTTGTAAACCATCAAAACAAAGTATATCAATGACTTTTATGATTTAAGAGTGGATACATAATCTATGATTATGTAGCTACTCTAAATTAAAGGGGTTTTCCAATAATTTAAATACAAGTAAAACAATATACTAAAATCAAATCAAACTAAGATCGATACGTATTAAAAATGATCTCAAATCAAATCAATCAGATATATGCTAAAAACTTCAAATATGTACAGATGAAAAAATAAAATTTGATCAACATTGGACATTACGATTTGGGGCTTATAATGTTTTTGTAGATCTGAGATAACGATATCATTCAGCCCCTAGGACTGAATGACCACACAACCTTTAGCAATTTTCAGTTTCTCGTTTATTTTGACAACTTCTTCTTCATGTTGTTCAATTAATGATTTATTTTGTTTCTTCAGGTGATGAATCTCATCCTATAGTTGAGCGATATCTTCTTTGAGAATAACTACTGCAAAATGATATTTCCTCATCCAAGACTGACAATTTGGGTATCGAATCAAATTAGTCTCACCACATATATGATGACAATCAACAAAAGAAGGCGTATTACTAAAGAACTCATCCTTATGACTTAAGTACGATACCTGGAAACTAAGAATGACTTTTAAGAAAAGGTGGGACGTTAAAAACATATTCATACTGCATATTTTTTTCAGATACTCATTTTTTAGGAAGAGTTTTCCAATTAGGTTCTAATTTATCTTCATCAATGATTTCAATTGGGAAAAGGGGATTAGTAGAAGATTTCTTGGACTTATTCCTGGTGATACGAGGTCCCCCACACGAGCAATTTTACAATTAAATGACTGGGAAAAAACCCTCGCAACCCTCATTAAGTCCATGAATGGGAAAGTTCAACAATTCGACACAAAGGAAGGTTTCACACTAGGAAGGAGATGTCACATAGCTCAATAAGGAACAAAGTGCATTCAAAAGATAACACATAATATAAAATTTCCAAACCCTCTCAGAATGAAAAAGGAGATGGGCCATTATGGTTTCGATATGATTGGTATGGGCACAAAAAACTTAGCTATACTTTGGCCTCGACTTACTCAAACAAGAAGTAAATGCATAGGGTAATTGTACTATGATTGTGACAATATGCATGATAGGTAAAATTATACATGTTAATTCATCCATTCTTGTTGTCAAAATCAAACATCATAAACATTAAATTCGAACTCCAATACAATGCCACAATCCAAACTGTGTCATGTCATAATAATATTGAAACTACTAGAATGACAATTAGGTACAATGGGATTTGAAAAAACATTTATGGATATATAAATAATCCCACCTCAAAATGACAACCCTAGTGATCAACATGTGAAATATTTCGAAATAATTCATATCCACAATACCATAGGGTGATGGAGGTTTGGTGTGAAAATACAATACACCACTTCCCTATACAATAATGAATTCGACCATATTGAATTCAACAAAATTAATAGTCATTTATCAAGCATAAAAATGTTTGTTTGAACTCATGATAACTATCCAATACAAAATAAAGAATTCAAACTCCAACAACATTGTAAGTGTTGTTATCAAATCATAATCAAAACAATGAATTAATTACCAAGGTCTAGATTTAAGTCAATCCTGATAGTTAATACAATCAAGGTACTCCTAAAATAAGTGGGGAAAGCAAGAATGAATATGTAACAAAATGAAATAGAAAATCCAATCTTCAGTTTAAAACAAGATAAATGTTTTACCAACATAAAATCACAAATAAGAACCTTGATGTTGATTATATTAACCATGACTTCATCCAAGAACAGAATTAGACCTCGCCATTAAATAACACTTATAAGCATACTAGATGTTTAAAATGTCATGATGTCATCAATAATACTGAGAGATGTAGAAAAGCTCCTCATAATCATTTTTTAATTTCATGCTTACAATCATGAAATTTAAAGAAATAAACAATTAAGTTGTGGAATCAATATTCAAAATAATGATGAATCTGAGCAGTTGATTATAAATGAACTTTCAATGGATAACTGATTCAAAACAATATGGAAATTACCAGTAAAATCAATCATATTAACCAGCTGAAAAACACTACTTGTACAAACTAAAAACATCAAAAGGATAAAAGAAAAGATCTAGAAATATAAAATATTCCATCTCTTAAAATGGTTTGTTGACTAATTTACCTACAACTAGAAATGATGATAGGTCAAGACTTTGGATAATAATTTAATGACAAGTCTTACCAATAAAATACTTACAGGGGGGCCTTTCATTTCAAGTAAAATGGAAGGGACTTGTTGCGACGCCAACAGGGTGGGACCACAAAGTAACAAGGAGATTTATTTGGGGATGAGTGCATTGATGAAGGAGTTCCAACGAGTTTTCTAGTAGATTCCAAGGCATTGGTGGGGAGTAAGAGAGCAGTCGAAAATGTGTATGGTGTGTTGGAGAAGTCAGATAATTGTAATAAATTAAAAAAAAAAAAACACAAAAATTACATGACACCCCATGTGATTGATAAAAATGAGTAGATCTGGATTTTCTAGAGGCTAATTTCGACAAGACGAGAATTTTTCTTGGATAATTTGGCCACTTCAGACTACACTGTGTAGTTAGATTGCTCCAAAATACCCTAGAATGTTTAGATCTGAGAAGTGCCCACATGATTGGTTTGGAAAAAGAATGGTGATCTAGCTCGTTCATGAATAAAAGTTTAGTCTAAAGAAATTTGATATCATGTTCAAAATCACACATGGACAGATGATCATAGAATAACAAAAAAATCACAAATAACACATGATATACATGGTAAAACCCTTCAAAGGGAGACATCTACATAGAAAATGCATAGAACTCAATTATTTCTCTATAAACACTCTTCTTGTACAATGAGGACCTAGGTCCTTTATTTATAGCATACATGCATGCATGCAATCTGCTCATTTATTTTTAGTTTAGTAAGATATTAAATAATTGTTCATTTATTTTTAGTTCACTAAGGCATTAAATAAAAGATTCTTCAAGTTAACTTACTTAAACTTATTTCAAAGACAATTTCAAAGTTGCACATGGGGAAGAGCAAGGCATGGGATATAATGTTAATGTGAGGTCATGCCAAGTTTCCAAAAAAGAAAAATTTTAATTGCTAATGTCTATAGTTGACTAGAAGCATAGGTCAATGGGACTAGAGATTACAACTAGTCACATGCATAATGTGGGAATGGCAAGTCTACTCTTAAAATATAAAATATAAAGAGATACAAGTGAAAATAACATGACATACAAGTGTTGAAGATATGGGCCAATGATATCACATCATATCAAAGATGAACACAAGTGTTGGGTAGTTATCCTTGTACCCAAATAATCACGAATAAGATATACACATGAGTGAGTACAATTGTCATGAGAACCACATTTTATAGGTGTTAGGGTTAGATTACATAACTATAACTCTAACAACCATTGTGGGATAATTAATGACCCATTAATAGTACACAATAAATTACATTAATGACCACTAAGGGATCACTAAGTTAAGATTAACCACCACACTTATCAGAAATGTGGCCTATAACTACCACTAAAGGTGAATCACAAATGACTTTAATGACCACTAAGAGACCACAAAGTTGAGCTTAAACCCTTAATCTTGACTTGAGGATAAATAATGAAGAGGTGGAACAATCATGCATTTGGCTAAGTAAAGATTGCATCCTAACATTCCGTCTTAATATTCACTTTCGTAAATATGTGGAACAAAATAATTTTCCAAATAAACATTACATTTATCTTTCCTTAATGTTTAATTAGGTACATAATAAGAATATTGGCAAATGATAATAGCATCATAACCATGACAAGGTGCATACAATCTCTTAATAGAGAATCCTTATGAAACAAAATAAAATCTTCACACAAACGTCTTTGGAATCGATGAAGCAAGCAAATATTTCCACAAACAAGCATATGCACAAGTGGTGAGAGTGGGAACTCAAATTCCACAATTATAACAATGAACAATGTCTAAATAAATGACATAGAATATGGCAAAGAGAACATTGAAGTTGAGAGTGATCTAATGAATATGCTAGTAAGGAAAGAGTGTTGAATGTCAACAAGAATGCTCCATGAAAGTACATCAAGAACTCGACCATGCTCTCACAAAGGTTAAGTGCTCCAAACACCATGTGCGATAATATGGTCTTCCCATCATATAGGGGAACATGTGGAAAAATAAACTTCCATTAAAGCATTGTGCAAAGGATATTTCTACGATGGTCATGATGATTTAAAAATTGTACACTTGAAAAAGCAAGTTGATATGAAGTCCTCAAATAGTCGCTCAAATGTCACTATGAACAATTTTCAATCCAACCATAATAAGTCCTAGTAGTGGGTATTGATCCACAATTTTTCCATTTATGCATCTTAACTAAAGATTTGTAAGAAGCACTTCCAACATACCAATAGNGAATAACCGAGTCAAAATTTATTACCCTCGGAAAATCCCTGCATCACCTTCTAGTTGCTCGATGGAAGTTTCACATATTGTAGAATTGAAATTTTTTGTGAAAGAAATATCCATCTCTTCTTTGGGAGAATAGATAGAGAATAATTGTTAAAAGAACAAGACATTCCTTCCATTTCTATTCTTTCATCTTGGAATTGGGTAGAAGCTATAGATTCAAAAATTTCTGGAACATGGATTTCTAAATTGTTGATAGGAAAGGATTATGAGGAAGTGTCTTGGGGTTTTGGCAGATGATTTTTTGAAAAATCTTCTTGATTAATTTGTAAGAAAAATTCATCATGCGGACGAATGTATTGATATGTATCAAATTTATCATCTACAACTAGATTTTGTTGAATAAGAGGGGCACACAAAGTTGAGACAAGATTAAGAAGATCAAATTCACAAGGTAGATCACTAAGATGAAACTTAAAAAGAAAATGATTGATTCTTATTGAAAGGTTTTGCGAAGGTTGATATTTCTTGATTAGTAGATCCTTTAATTCATTGCATAATTTATCATAATCATAAACCTCAAAGGAATCTAAAAATTCATCCACAAATTGAAACCAAGTGAAAATAGAGTTTCCGAAAAATATTCAAACCAATATTTGATTCGACCTATGAAAGTGAGAGCGAACAAACTGCATAAAAAATTTAAATCTGTAATATCATGCTTGATACATTTACACCAAAACTTCTTAAGATGATCCTTTACAGATATATTCCCTTCACCATCAAACTCGAGTTTAGACAAGAGAGAAACGGTCTCATTGGGAATGCTAACTAATGAAAAAATAAAAATACATTCCCATACCAAAATTTGGGCAGGAGTCATTGATTATTATAACAATGAAAATAGTGACTCTAAGTAGGTTAGCTTGTCATCCAACCTACCTTCTAGTGCGTTTTGTGAAGACATAGAAGAAGAAATAATAGATCTGAAATTATTATACGCTGATGAATAATTACTAATTAGAATAATTTGAAACCATAATCATTTAATCATTTAATTTACCTCGGGCCCTCCTTTTAGCACCATTTGCCAATGGGAAGAATTCTCTACTCATCAACGAAAGAGAAACATCTATTTTCAATCTCCTTCGAGTAGAACCAGATTCATTTGGTATGGTTGTTCCTGATGGGTTTTATGGCTCCGTTATCTACTAATATGATTCTCTCTTGGAGAGGAGACTTCATTAGAAATCTTCTAATCTAAATGCAAATTGTAAATCTAAAAATGCAAATTTAAACTAATAAGGTGTAGTTTCAAAGCTACAGAAAAATAAATAACTTAATAAAAACCTATCCTGCAGCATCAATTCTAATTTAAAATCAATTCAACTTGAATTCATAAATTAAACATGTAATAATCAAAATCATAGAAGAAATTATATTATTCGATCACTACACATTGTACAATTTAAAAGTTAATGTAAAATAACATAACCAAATCATGAAAAATTACAAAGCACTTTAAATATGCAAAACTGAATTAATTATAGTTAATAGATCATATATACATCAATCATTATCTTTTAAAAGAACTTATAAAATATTATGATTATAAGGATATAAAGCAGACATTGAAAACAAAGTTCAGAATATTACTTCAATTCACTGAAGTCAATGATAAAAGGAACAAGAAAATCAACTTCTATTACTCGTGCAAAAGAAATTCCTACAGAGTTTTGAAAGCATACTTCTAGATCTGTCCTAAAATATCATCACTTCATTAAGGTTTTGATCTATATACTTTTGGCGGCGCCTTTGTCACTATGGCTTTGAAAAAACAAAATTTACAAAGAAACAGTGTGCATAAAAGATAAAATCATTTTCTCCTTTGTGGAGTTCCCCCCTCCACATCAAGTTTTATCATACTATATTTATAATCATAGAGTTATGATCAAACAGATCAAGTTCACAATTGTCAACTAAAGATAAGAAAGAGTTCACTAAAAACTTGGAAAACATCAATGTTTACCCAATGACTCGATCCCATACATCAAATGAGGATTTCCATATTTAAACAAGTCTAATTGATACATGGACATAACCACCTTTAACAAAAACTCATTGATTTGAGTGTATCCAAACAACTTACAAGCTTGATGCAATGTTCTTTAAAACTAGTGAGACATACTAACTGTTGCCACAAAATTGTACCCTGATTGATTATCTTGATATATCTGGATATAGAAATCATGTCGCAATCTAACTTCATGTCATATAATTGATACTTGTAAACCATCAAAACAAAGTATATCAATGACTTTTATGATTTAAGAGTGGATACATAATCTATGATTATGTAGCTACTCTAAATTAAAGGGGTTTTCCAATAATTTAAATACAAGTAAAACAATATACTAAAATCAAATCAAACTAAGATCGATACGTATTAAAAATGATCTCAAATCAAATCAATCAGATATATGCTAAAAACTTCAAATATGTACAGATGAAAAAATAAAATTTGATCAACATTGGACATTACGATTTGGGGCTTATAATGTTTTTGTAGATCTGAGATAACGATATCATTCAGCCCCTAGGACTGAATGACCACACAACCTTTAGCAATTTTCAGTTTCTCGTTTATTTTGACAACTTCTTCTTCATGTTGTTCAATTAATGATTTATTTTGTTTCTTCAGGTGATGAATCTCATCCTATAGTTGAGCGATATCTTCTTTGAGAATAACTACTGCAAAATGATATTTCCTCATCCAAGACTGACAATTTGGGTATCGAATCAAATTAGTCTCACCACATATATGATGACAATCAACAAAAGAAGGCGTATTACTAAAGAACTCATCCTTATGACTTAAGTACGATACCTGGAAACTAAGAATGACTTTTAAGAAAAGGTGGGACGTTAAAAACATATTCATACTGCATATTTTTTTCAGATACTCATTTTTTAGGAAGAGTTTTCCAATTAGGTTCTAATTTATCTTCATCAATGATTTCAATTGGGAAAAGGGGATTAGTAGAAGATTTCTTGGACTTATTCCTGGTGATACGAGGTCCCCCACACGAGCAATTTTACAATTAAATGACTGGGAAAAAACCCTCGCAACCCTCATTAAGTCCATGAATGGGAAAGTTCAACAATTCGACACAAAGGAAGGTTTCACACTAGGAAGGAGATGTCACATAGCTCAATAAGGAACAAAGTGCATTCAAAAGATAACACATAATATAAAATTTCCAAACCCTCTCAGAATGAAAAAGGAGATGGGCCATTATGGTTTCGATATGATTGGTATGGGCACAAAAAACTTAGCTATACTTTGGCCTCGACTTACTCAAACAAGAAGTAAATGCATAGGGTAATTGTACTATGATTGTGACAATATGCATGATAGGTAAAATTATACATGTTAATTCATCCATTCTTGTTGTCAAAATCAAACATCATAAACATTAAATTCGAACTCCAATACAATGCCACAATCCAAACTGTGTCATGTCATAATAATATTGAAACTACTAGAATGACAATTAGGTACAATGGGATTTGAAAAAACATTTATGGATATATAAATAATCCCACCTCAAAATGACAACCCTAGTGATCAACATGTGAAATATTTCGAAATAATTCATATCCACAATACCATAGGGTGATGGAGGTTTGGTGTGAAAATACAATACACCACTTCCCTATACAATAATGAATTCGACCATATTGAATTCAACAAAATTAATAGTCATTTATCAAGCATAAAAATGTTTGTTTGAACTCATGATAACTATCCAATACAAAATAAAGAATTCAAACTCCAACAACATTGTAAGTGTTGTTATCAAATCATAATCAAAACAATGAATTAATTACCAAGGTCTAGATTTAAGTCAATCCTGATAGTTAATACAATCAAGGTACTCCTAAAATAAGTGGGGAAAGCAAGAATGAATATGTAACAAAATGAAATAGAAAATCCAATCTTCAGTTTAAAACAAGATAAATGTTTTACCAACATAAAATCACAAATAAGAACCTTGATGTTGATTATATTAACCATGACTTCATCCAAGAACAGAATTAAACCTCGCCATTAAATAACACTTATAAGCATACTAGATGTTTAAAATTTCATGATGTCATCAATAATATTGAGAGATGTAGAAAAGCTCTTCATAATCATTTTTTAATTTCATGCTTACAATCATGAAATTTAAAGAAATAAACAATTAAGTTGTGGAATCAATATTCAAAATAATGATGAATCTGAGCAGTTGATTATAAATGACCTTTCAATGGATAATTGATTCAAAACAATATGGAAATTACCAGTAAAATCAATCATATTAACCAGCTGAAAAACACTACTTTTACAAACTAAAAACATCAAAAGGATAAAAGAAAAGATCTAGAAATATAGAATATTCCAGCTCTTAAAATGGTTTGTTGACTAATTTACCTGCAACTAGAAATGATGATAGGTCAAGACTTTGGAGAATAATTTAATGACAAGTCTTACCAATAAAATACTTACAGGGGGGCCTTTCATTTCAAGTAAAATGGAAGGGACTTGTTGTGACGCCAACAGGGTGGGACCACAAAGTAACAAGGAGATTTATTTGGGGATGAGTGCATTGATGAAGGAGTTCCAACGAGTTTTCTAGTAGATTCCAAGGCATTGGTGGGGAGTAA
>JZKD02S1372302.1:0-11466 GCA_000966675.3 Picea glauca
AAGAGAACAGGACCACATCGACACACAGGTGTCTCCTTTAAACTTGACAGGGAGTAAGATCATGTTTGATGAACCAATCACACACACAGGTGCCTTTTAAACTTAATAGAATCATGATCGTGCTAGGATTTAACACAGTAATGAGTGGAAAGACAACAATCGACCAAAAAGAAAAGCTCACAGGCTGTAGGTAACCCATACTTTTTTTCTATTCAAACAAATTTATCACAGAGAGGAAATACAGAGACTCGACCAAGAAATGGTCTTGAAGTCAGAGAGCCCAAGCCCTTTTTATAATTACCACAATCATTAAACCAGTAAACCAAAATCTTGACAGAACCCAAAAGGTGCCCGAGGAAAAATAGAAGCAAGTCAGGCTCAATAGAACCAAGTCGTGCTCAGTAGAACCAGAATCAAGTCGTGTTCTTTAAAACTTTATTGCAGAGAGGTAATGGCAGTGTTCTTAATCTTCGAGACACAGAGAACTCATAATCCTTTTACCTCCTAAAAGAAGTTATCACCGAGAAGCAACCACAGATAATCAAGTATAATCTTGGAAAAACAAAGAGTTGTGCTCCTTTGAAAACACCACAGTCTTTCATCTTATAACCCCAAAATCTTGACAGAGCCATAAAGAGAATGCCCAAGTATAAACAAAGCAATTCGAGCTCAACACACCAGCTACACACAGATGCCTCTTAAAACTTTATTGTAGAGAGGAAACGAGGGTTGATTTAAACAATGAAGAATCCTCGAAGACACAGAAAGACCATGTCTCTTCCAAACACCCAAGAGGTCTATAACCTTCGAAATACAATTGACAGTGAGGCTCACCAACATAACAGTCGGCCACTATAACATAGATGAGAGGAGTGAATGTTAAAAACTCTTGTGAAAAGAATGCCAGAGCACAACTCATGGCCATTCGATACATACACAGGCCTCCATTTAATATTTTGGGCAAAACAAGATTGGACTGTGGAATGCTTTCGACGATAGTGAGAGTAGGAAAAGCCATAACAAACAATAGTTCGGGGCTCAGCCAAACAGAGAAAGAACCACATCATTGTCGACAGTTGCATTGCAACCTGGGAAACAAATCATAACAACAACCGAGACAAAAAAGGGGTCACAACAACTAATACCCAGACTGGTGGTAAAACCCCGCGCGAATAAAACTCAAAGCTTGTTGCGGTATTGGCATCATTTTTCACAGAGAACCAGAATAAACCCCAAGCTGACCGATATTTCCTGAAATCAATAACCAATGTGCAGACTTTACAAGCAATAACACCCATTACTTTTCTTCAAAATGCCAACATTCTACAATAATCACAGAGAACACCATAACACAGCATTGATACCCAGTGGAAAACTCAAGAAAAACAAAGAACATGATTCATAATACAGAGAGTCCATCATGGATGGATAGCAAAGAACCATACCTGGTGAAATCGCTTCAAGGAAGAGTTGGCCTATATTTTCCCCTTTCAAAACCTGAAATCGTGGAGCTTCCACAACCAATAGAGCAAAATGAAACTATGGCTAGGGTGACGGGCTCAAGGGTGGTTTGGAGTAATGGGCAGTAAATGCACGTCACTTCCTCACCTGGTCCTATTCAATTCAACGTACTAGCCATCCCATTAATACAACATCAACCATTTAATTCAATACAATAACCATTGCATAACTTCAATGCCATATCCATTGTATGGTGCGCCACCCAAAACATATTGCAACGCTAATAATAACCATATGTTAACATTACCATATGCGCTTTCCATATAACTCTTCAACCAAAACGCATAGTATCACAGCTAGGTCCATCACTTTGTAACAATTTATATATACATTCAAGGTTTATATGTAATCCTTTTGCCATAGCTTTAGGACTTATCCATAGTTTTTTTTTCCTTTTTGTTTTGAGCTAGCTCCCATATCATCATACTAACTTTTGCATAAATCATGTATAGATTATTAACCAATGTTATAACTTAACATAACACCTGTAAAACAACATGATCCTCGTATCCATAGCACTGCCATGTATTGCGAGTGAATCATTAACAGCATTTAGCAACAATGCATCAACCAACCATGTTGTCAAAACGGATGAAACCAAGACTGCATCATCAATTGTAGAAGACTGTGTAGACATTATCATAGCAGTAGCAAACATATAAGCGTAACACATCCATCCTATCACCTCTAGTCTACAAGGGGGTCCCACCTACTAGTTAATTATTATTCATAAATAAATAATAGAGCTTAGCAATCCTTTGCGGGCAGTATTAATCATTGTGATTTTAATCGTCAAGAAGGGGTACTCATCGTTTCATCTCAATCTAGAGAGGAACGACACACCCATCTCATGGGCTCTCTCACAAGCCAACTCACTCGATCTGTGTCCTAGAGGATGTCTTACGAAGTTGTAATCATCAACACTTCGAACATAGGTCAGGGAACTCACCCACAGGGTTGTAAAAATTGAGGAGAACCTTTCACTAAAGAGGCAACTAGAGGAACAAGATGCCCCACACCACCCCCTTGACGAGACCTTACACCCCCCCTCCCCCCACATCCCCTCCTTAGGGCCCACCCCACGCTTTATTTCTCTTTGACGAGGGGGGCACAGATGCCTTTTCTACCCACCTCTGAAAAATGCTCCCCTCTAAGAACCAGTGCTTCTTACTCAATGCCTCTAACAAATATGATTACCTCTCATCCACCATTTGGGATGCAGCCCTCAAATCCTACCTGCACTCTACCGAGTCCACTTCTACCTCCCCTAAACACAAATCCTTCCCTATGAACTGATGGTACGACGAGGACTGCAAGGCCATCCACCGCCAACTTTGACATGCATTCACCCATGCTCACCCCTCCTACCCCGACCTCAAAGTTCTGTATCGTCGTCTCCTCCACCGCAAGAAACGCCTCTTTATCTCTCAGAGGAGGTATGTCGTATCCATTTCCCTTACTCCCAAAAAAACTTTTGGCATACCATCCTCCCCCGACGTTCCCCCCTCCTATCCAACCTAGACCCCGGCTCCATGTTTTCCCACATATCCACTCTCTATGATATTCCTGGACGGGCCCAGATTCAGGTCACTTCTCCACCCTCCTCATGCTACTTATTTTCAGACAAGGACATCAGAGAGGCCATTTGGGTGATGAACAACAGCAAAGCAGCAGATGAGGAAGGTTTTTAGGCAGAGTTCTTTAAGCACAATCTTCGGGGTTTGGTTTCTCACTTGGCTGACCTCTTCAACCATGTGGTTCGTACATGTTTCCCTTCAGCTTGGTCACACCGCATCATTTACCCGATACACAAATTGGGCCCCATCTCGGATCCCAACANACCTAGACCCCGGCTCCATGTTTTCCCACATATCCACTCTCTATGATATTCCTGGACGGGCCCAGATTCAGGTCACTTCTCCACCCTCCTCATGCTACTTATTTTCAGACAAGGATATCAGAGAGGCCATTTGGGTGAAGAACAACGGCAAAGCAGCAGATGAGGAAGGTTTTTAGGCAGAGTTCTTTAAGCACAATCTTCGGGGTTTGGTTTCTCACTTGGCTGACCTCTTCAACCATGTGGTTCGTACATGTTTCCTTTCAGCTTGGTCACACCACATCATTTACCCGATACACAAATTGGGCCCCATCTCGGATCCCAACAATTACAAGACGATCATGGTGGGCCATACATTCTCGAAGCTCTATGCTACGACTCTTCATAGGAAGCTCTCTAGTGAGATTAAGCATAGACACCTCAGAATAAGGGACAGGCAGGATTCTGACCCGCTCATCAGACCATTGACCACATCTTCACCCTTTGGGCCATCAATGAGGAGGCACGACATCGGTCTTCGAAAGTCTATTGTTGCTTTGCATATTTTCAGAAGGCTTTCGACTCGGTCCCAAGAGAATCCATGTTCCAAGGGCTCAGAGACATTGGCATCTCCCATACCTTACTAACTGCCATCATGCGCCTCTATGAGTCGGCCCTTGGTCGTCTCCACACAGCTCACGGGATGTCAGATTTCATCAAGATTACCATCGAAGTTAAACAGGGTTTCCCCCTATCCCCCAACTTGTTTGGGATCTATATTGATGAGCTAGAGGCCTTTCTCCACGAGCATATCTAGGACGGTGGCAGGTGTCTCCTCCACCAGGTTCTGATATCCATCCTGCTTTTTTCCAATGATGTGGTCCTCTTTGCCTCATCTCCAGCAGGATTACAGAGACAGTTGGATGCCCTTTCTCTCTTCTACGACCTTCGACAGTTGATAGACAACCTGGGTAAAACCAAGGTTATGATCTTCAACGGGTCGAAGAAGTCCGTAGACCTTCATTTCTTCTTTAAAGGGGAGGCAATCGAGATCACCAACGCCTACACATACTTGGGAGTACGGTTTTCAAGACCCCGTTTCAGTTTGCGACCGGCCCTCTAGCCTCGAATTGTTATGGGTCTTTAGCCCTTGTCGAGAGACAGTGTTTCCGCCACCATTTTCAAGACATCTCATCCAAGATGTCTCTTATGGACTCCCTTATCCAACCCATTGTTCTATATGGCTCAGAGATTTGGGGGCCTTCCTTACTGGAGTCTGATTCGGTCTCGATTGAGAGAGTCCAGACCCTTCTCCTCCGACGCATCATTAGATGCAAGCAAACAGTCCCTCATCACATCATCCTAGCAGTGTTTGGGGCTCAGCCCTTCTGACTTGAGACAGTGTTCAGATTGGTCTCTTTCCTACAACACATCAGGGGCTTAGCCGACTCAGCGACGGGACAAGAATGATACCCGTACTTGGCTTACTGCTCTTCTGAGATTATTACCCTCTCTAGCCCATCGGGTCGGGCCCAAGGTTGGTTTGCAGGGGTTTCAAATCTTTTAGGGTCAGTTGGCATTCAGATTGATCGCCTCCCTCTGTTTCGATATGCTTTGGATGCACCTAGCCATCTCCTACCGACCAAGCAAGTGTTGAACAAGATCATCAAAGATGACATTTACAAGCAGTTTATCCAGACCACTTGGGTTAACCCCCTAGGCGGATTACGTCCAAAGATGGCCTTTTATGCTGAACATTTCTTTGAGAGTAGGGATGGGCTCATCGTTCGACCACAATATACATTCGGACACTGGGTACATGCTCTTCACATTCCTCTAGCCCAGTTTAGAGACGGCTCTCATAGACTTCGAGCAAAGACAGAGCACCAGATTGATCGACTAGACAGGATCTGTCAACTATGCCAGATACAGGAGGTCGAGACTTAGGAGTACTTCATCTTTTGATGTCCCATTTATTATGAGATCAAGGGGCGGTTTCATTGCTTATTCAAAGGGGCTCAGACCCTCACAGGATTCTTCAAGTATCCAGATCAACGGTGCTTAACCTTATACATACAGGAGGCCCTCAAGCTCCAAGCCCGTACTCTTCAGCCTCCTACTAGACCGGACCCCATTCGGTGGATCACCTCCCTCCCGGTGCTACCCTTGAGAAGGGGCACTAAGAGACAAACTGACACCAACACAGTCTCGGATTCTAGATCAATTCGGGCTCATGGGACCTTCCCTCGTCTCATGAGATTTCAATGGCATTGCCAAACCAAATCCCCTCCCAAGGGACGAGCGAGATCCCCCAGACCTCGTCAGTGCACTACCTCATCGGCCAGCAGCACAGCAGACGATCCAAACACCCTACCAGTCCCCCCTCAAGACACTCAACTATACTCAGCTTTCTTCATTCTACCTCGAATGGTAGGAGAGATGCATCCATTCCATGACAGATCTATTTCCTTTCTTTTGTTTCCTCTTTCCCTTAGACCTTCTCCTACGATGCACCTGATCATCTGAGAAGGTATAGGAGCTCGAGGCCGAGGGTTTTTCATGCCTCGGGGTAGTTTTCACCTTCTACTACTCTACCTTATTGCACTTTACTTTCTTCCTATTGCCTTTTTATAGGAGACCTTTTGGTACTCCTGCATTATATTGACACCATTGTACTTAGCATTCCCTTTGACCTACTTTTGTGGTCATTAGTCAGACATTAATAAAATTATCTTATCTTATCTTATCAACACGTTTTCTTCTCTGAAAGCACTGCAAGATTTATTCACAGCAATACCTTGTACGTTCCATTTTGTCTCCTTTGCAAAATCATCTTTTCATCACTTTAAAAACCCTAAATGTCTGATACACAATGGGAAAATGCCTCTTCGGCTGAAAAGTTTTTGAATCATCCTATCTAAAATATCATAAGATTTATAAGGAATTACAAAGCAACACATAAAAATTCATTGCAAATATAGCTTTAAAACCTAAATCATAGTTTTAGCTTCGAGGTGCCTTGGCATAGTTCCATTAACAGCCTAGAACATCTCAAGAACTAACACAGCTAGAATTAGGCAAACCCATGACTTACAGTGAAGCTACAATTGAGCACATGGACTGAAATTCCATAAAAAAATGGCGGATTTTATTTTCGTATTTAAAAAAACCCAAAATCGTAAGATCCATAGATTAATCTTAGGATGCATTATAAATTGGAGGGATCCATTTCCATTAGTGCAGGAAACGTTTATGAAATGGATCCTGGGAGAATCCAGGCAGATCCGAATCTGGATCCAGATCCAATCCGAGGATCCACGAATCCATTCCCCAGGGTTGACGGATCTGTAACACAGCTCTCAGCCCTTTCATAGCCTGGCAATCCTAGCAATGGCAGGAAGGCTACAACTTAAGGTCTAGCATTAAGGGTGAAAGCTAATGTGGTTCCCTTAGAGGATAACATTTGTTTATTTGCTTCATGAATGTGTTTTCTTGTAACTGTCCATATGACTAATTCTGTCGTCACTGCAGATTCCCTCCAGACAATGTGAGTGTGGAGTTGGCTAAGGCTTCATGCTGTCTAGGGCTTCACTCAGCCTAGGGTTTAACTTATTGTAAATAGCATATGGTTTCAGAAACATCCTCTTTGCAGGAAACCGAACCGGTTGCTAGGATTATTGGGATTTATCTGACTGTACAGAGAACCTTTTTTATAAATAAATAAATTCTTGAGTTGTAACTTGTCATGCATTCATCTCTCTCTCTCTTGTACATTATTTCATCTCGGCTGAGTGAGTACTTTGTTTTCTTTATCTATTGATTTGACCACTGTACATATGCAGAGTTTAAATCATTTGTAGCTGTTGTTATACATTTTCTTCTCTGTTGTTAATGGCATTGTCTAACTGTTCTACGAAATGGCTTTTTTCGCTGGAATCCCGCAATATAAATTTGCACAAAATCACTATTTTTTGTTATTTAAATTCCATTTCTGAATGCAGAAATGGATTCAGCATGCTGAAAACCCCCTGGGGCACTCGGATTATACAGAAATAATCACTCAAATCTGTGGATCTAACAATTTCTCGCCGGATTTCGGGCAAATGTCCCCAGAAAATATCGCCGGAAAAGAGTCATTCCGTACAACGTTTAGACTACGGCATTGTTGATGTGTTTTATCTATAGTTTATCGACATTTAGAACTCATTGTTCATTGGTTTATAGCCTAACAGTAAATTGTATTTCTTGACAGCATCTTATGGTTTGTCTTCCTTATATTTTCTAGATGATATTCACGCAGATTTTGACCTTTTCAGATCTGGTTTACGATCATGTACAGCTGTTCTAATATTCTAGTTGCATTTATTAGCTTAGATTAACCTTCAGATTAGCATTTAGATTAGCCTTGCATCACTGATTAGGATCAGATTTGCATACTAGAGATCTTTTAACTGAAATTAACCACTAACATAAGGCATATCATAAACTTAACCTGTACATATAACTAGAGGACTACCCTTAAGGGGAACAACTCTGCTGACTCAACTAACTAATAAACTTAACAATGTAGTTAGTGAGTTGAGGGCTCTAAGAAATACCCGGGTTTCTGTCCCCATTCTTTCCCCTCGAGAGCCCTACAAGGGTGCTTGCAATGTTTAAGCCTGAAGTCCACTTTGGGCATCAACAGGTCACAATTGTGTTTTTGTGGTTGTTGATTTGTTTTCTAAGATGGCAAATTTTGCACCCTACATAAAGACTTCTTCAAGAATGCTCGGATTCATTTTGGGTTACCAAAGACCACTGTTTCTGATAGGAACAACAACTTTGTAAGTGCCTTCTGGTCCAGCCTTTGGTCCATGATGGACATCAAGCTAACCAAATTGACTACCTTCCATCCTCAAATGGATGGATAAATAAAAGTAGTTGACAGGATGATTGTACATATCCTTAGGATGTACAAATCCAAGCATCCACATATATGGAATGAAAGATTCCTTACGTTCAAAACAGCTACAACAAAACACTTCACAATGCTATCGGCTGTAGCCCTTTTCAGGTGTGCCTAGGGTCCCAGCTTTGGCCCCAATTGATGTAGCCTTGCCCATTGCATCAACATAGGGAGAGTCCTCCCATGCTCATAAGGAGGCAGACAAAGCTGCCAAATTTGTTGAATGGATCCAGCACATCTAGCAATAGATTCATGAAATTTGCAAAAAAAACAATGCCAAGTATAAGCAGCCCCATAATTAGCACAAGGTTCCACCAATATAAGGTCAGTGAAAACGTGTGATTGCACTTGCAGAAGGAGCGACTTACAAGTCCCCACAGGAAGATCAAACCACTTTACTATGGACCTTACACCATCACCAAGGCAATGAATGAGAATGCTTTTGAACTTAACCCACTACCTTACCTTGATTTACACCTTGATTTTAATGTGGAGTTGCTTCAACTATACATTCCACCTTTGTTAGACACAGCAAAGGTGGCAAAGCAATTGACCACAACAGAACTAAAACCCCGCTTGCATTGAACAAGCCATGGTGGACCAGGTCATGGACGCCAAAATGAAGAGCACTTGACAAAAGACATACAACACTACCAAGTTGTCAAAGCATGAGAACTTCTTCACTAGGAACCAGATCCAACAAAGGTTTCGCCACCTAATCCAAGAAGTTGACACAATGGGGACTGTTATCCATCAAAGTTGTACTAGGATGGACTTCCAACAAGCCGCCAAAGATTGAACATTATTGTTCAAAGTTCAAAGTTCAGAAGTTCAACCGGTCAATAAAGACCAATCTTTTTTACATTTCCATAAAAATTTGTAATAAGAGATATTGCATGATGAACTTGTAAAAGGTCTTAGCCGCCTAGTCTTAAGCATGAATTATACTCTGGAGTGTTTTTTCACTTATTTATTATATTTTTCCATTTAGGCAATTTATAATTTATGAGTTTTTTTACTCAATCCCTCCAGAGCCGGTGTATATACCCATGGTTAGGTCTTAGCATGGATCTAAGTCTAGTGTCTAATGTATATTACCCTACTAAACATACTCCTAGAGTCTTATGGAAATGTGCTAAGTCCCCCTTAGGTTTTTTTTTTATTTTTCAGTTAACTAAAAAATTGTCAGAATTCGGCAATTTTTAATTAAAAAATAAAGATGTATTAAAAAAGTGTACTAGGGGACTTAATATGCCTTGGGGGTGCTCAATTTTGGACCTAGAGCACCCATATTACTTAAGTACCCACTTAATTCAGCAAAAATAGTGATTTTAATCACTTAAAAATTAAATTTGCTCAAAAAACCCAAAAAAGTCAAAATAAATCAGAAAAAATCAACAAATGCTCAAATCAAGGAAACATGTGGGGACATGCTTTTGGCAAATAAAGTCTCAAAAGGCAAGGTGGCAGTCAAAGGAGACAATGTTGATTTGATTGAGGTTGATTGGGTGAGTAATAATCAAGATTTAAGCATGTGCTCATAGGGAAGTGTGCTCCTCTTGGAGAGGTGGCGCATCCTTGAGTGGGCATCCCATCCCTTGGAGAGGTGGCGCACTCCAACACTCTAAAGTAGGCACACTTGTCATTAGTTTGGGGTTGTGGGAGAGGTGGCAGTCCATACCTCACCACTTGGCCATCTCCCTCTCATATGTGGTGCGCCCTCCTCCATTGGGAACTTCACCCTTTGGCTATATATTGGAGCATTCCTCCCATTGTAATCTAGTTGGAGCTTGGGATATCATACTTGATGTTGTAAACTTTTGTAATACTCTTGGATTGTGAATAGAAGACTTTGGAGATCAATTGGTCTTTGTGGTGATGTGTGGATGCTTGGATAATTGTTCAAAATCTTGAGGTAACTTTGTATTTGATCCAAAATCTTTGTATATCTATTTTATATTTCAGCCTTTGAAGGTGTGTTCTCACATAGTAGGGTAGGATTTACTCAATTTGGTTATTGATTAGATCCTATTATTTTCTTATGTTCAGAAATTTAAAGATGCATGTTTTTTGGATGAACTAATATGTGTTTTCAAGTTTCTTTGTAGGAAAGTATTGTTTTAACAAGTGTTTGCAAGGGTTGGAAAGATCTAATAGGTTACTCAAGCTTGAAGTAGAGTGGGATAGGAGATCCATCGCTCAACTTCTTCAAGAGATAAAGTTTTTCCCTCTTTCATTGATCAAGGACCCCACAGCCCAACATTCAAGTTTCAAAGAGAAGATCCTCTCAATCTCTTTCTCTCATTTTATTTAAATTTATTTTTCAAATTATTTTCTGTTCTGCATGCAAAGATAGAGCATTCTAAAGTTACATTTAATCAAAATCCTATGCATGCATGACCTTCTAGATATATGCAAAGTCTATCTCATTTTTAAAAGCTAGATCTAGGAGCAAAGATTATCTTTTGTTTGTCCTTATTTCAGATCTGTTTTGGCAAAAGAGTAAAGTGTGTTTGATCATTTAGATAAGGTTGTTGGGTAACTTCTATTGGCTGTTCTATGACAGCAAACAGAAGCAACCAATAGAGCCTCTCTTTAGTCTCTTAAAACTAGTCAAAATGTTACAAAATTTCCTTTTTTTACTTAGAAATTTCTAGAAAATTTGAGCTAGATTTTTGTTCATTCTTAATACACTCTTCAAGTAACTTTTACGTGAAGTTGATCTAATTCATTTGTTGTTTTCTAGCAGGTCATTGAATAAAGAGGGAGAAATTATGTCCGTTTTGACCAAGGTTGGGGAGGTTTCGATCTTCAAAGTGAACCCTTGAAGACCCTTTTCCAAACAATTTGTAATACTTGTGAGCCCAAAGTTATAAGACTCACAAGTCTCCCAGAAAAAAGAAGGAAGGCAAATTGTAAATCATATCAATAAAATAAGTGAAGCTAAGGAGGCTTCACTTTTCTCTTTTTTCCCCTAAGGGGGAAACCGGTGTGGTGGTGGTGTTTGTTTCAGTTTCATGCATAGTTTCATTTTGCTTAAAGTCTAAATCTATCTCATGATCTAAGGATTAAGTAAAAGGAATCGAATCTTATAAGTCTCAAAGCACTACACAACAATTTAGTTAGATTTTTCCTTTTGCAAAACAAGTAAATTTTAATTGCTAGTTTAGTTTGATTTTCA
>JZKD02S1372313.1:0-11466 GCA_000966675.3 Picea glauca
AAGTTCATGAAGCATCCAGGGAAGTTCAAAACACATTGGATAGGGCCATATGAGGTTGCCTATGTTACAGAAGGAGGAGTTGCGCAATTGAGGACTTTGAATGGGAGTGGAAGAAAGAATTAGTGAATGGGAGCGGGCTGAAATTGTACTATGACAACCAGTTGCCTCACAACTCTCAGTAAAAACAAAAGGAGAAGGGTCTAGGTACCAGGTGTAGTTGAGACTAGGTACCAGACACAAGAAAGATATTCTGCACACAGGGTGGAGAAACAAAGAAGGAAGCACAGGCTCCACTGCACAGTCTGAGGTAGAGTTACAATAGAAGATTCAAATTAGAGTGCCTCGGGACGAGTCACAGGTGAGTGTTGGGTGCCTGTTGGCCCTTGGTTATGGAAGAAAAGGTGAAACACGAACTCCGCAGAAGGAAGGTTGACTGATATCAGGTCAAAATGGTTAAAGAAGAAGAAAAGATGGAGTGAACTCTGAGAGGGAAAGCCATTGGATGAGGAGATTGAGGAAGACAGATCACCAAGGAATATGGATCATGGACAACTTAGCAAGCGGAAAAATCCATCGGTAGATTCTTGGAGAAACTCACGGGAAGGAAGGAAAGACAGGTCTGTGAAGCCCTAAAAACGTGGGTCAAGTTGACCTAGGGTTTTAGACACCTAGGGTTTTTGTATCTAGGGTTTTGACACCTAGGATCTGGCCTAAGGTTGTCGGTGAGCTATTGTAATGTATAAATAAAGGTCAAGAGTACCTAGGATGGGTTAGAGACAGGGAGAGATTATGTTATGATGGGTGATTGTTATTATTGTTGAGAGAGAAGTATTGTGTGGTGAGAGAAGTCTGTGTCATAATATCTTCAGCTGGGTGCGAAGATCAACCCTGCAACTGGGTGCACAGGGAAGGGAGATAGAGAGAAGAGAGGAAGAGAGAGATATGCAAGCTAAGAGCGCATATAGAACTATAAGCTTTCACCGAATATATTATAAAGCACAGTTTTGTGGACGTAACCCTAGGGAGAGGGTGAACCACGTATATCTTGTTGTTGTGTGTGATTGATGCTATGTTCTTTACTCTATTACTCTGATGATGCATTAGTATGTTAAATATGATATATAACTATGTAAAGTAGGTTTATGCTTGGAAAGCATAATCTTATCTCTATGTGTGGTTACCTTGATTCCACTTGCATTTCCTCTAGTTGTAGACACATGTGTCCTGCAACCCCCTATTGCTACTTCGGGTGAGGCTGCATCTGCTTCACAGGTGTTGCCAAAAGGGCTAGTAGTTAGGGCTTGTTGGTGCGCTATTAGAGTTGAACCCTGGGTCTGCCCCTGTGCCAACATAGCTAATTATAATCAAGTGGGATTTCTAGTACTTTGTAAGTCTTGGACAATAAATATAAGACACCTCAACCTTTCATCAATTTTCGTGTTTACATTTGTTGGTTGTGGGTTGGGGTTTGGCGTGCCTTCCTGTGGTGGTGTCAAGTTTTGGTTTTCTCCAAGTTCCATGTTAATTATGTGTGATGCAATTTAATAATGCAATTTATATAAATTAGGTTCAGTTTTTAAGCAATTTAGGAAATTAAAAAACATGAAATTGTATGGGAATAAATACCTGGAATACCCCTGAGATTACGTTAGAATCATGTGGTCACCTTGTTAAGAAATAGTAGGGCTTCATTTGCTCAATAAATCCTCAAACACGTTGTGTGATTCAATGGTAAAATGAGGGAAAGAAGCGCCCACAAACCCTTTTATTCGGGCCCAACAGAAACACGCACGCGCTCTTAGAGCACATGCACATTCTTAAGAAAATGTGTGCATTTCTGCCGAGAAGCTTAGTTAGCATCCTTGGTGGTGGTTTTGTGTTTTCCATGCTTGTTTCGCTAGGAATGCACATACATTAATCCTACGTGAGCGCATTCGTGCTCACCCCGTTGCCACTTTTTTTGTCCCATTATCCCCATTTCCAAGGGACAACTAAGGAGATGATGTCTCGAGGCCCTCAAGTTGCATACATGGAGTATCGAGAGATTGTTGGTTGGTAGCATCCATTTGCATAGACATAGGCCCACTTCACCACCAGAAATCTCAGACTCATCATGATGGTGTCTACCACATCAACTTGCTTTCGGAAGACATTGGGTCTTGCTCCATGAGGTACAAACCAAGTATTATGGTGAGTGTCATTTCAATATTTGAGGCATTTAAGTGTGTTTCATTTAAAATTGATTTTGATTATATAACGTCTCTTTGGAATTTATGCTCTTTTCCCTATTTCATCTTGGTGGTTGGCATTGCTCCCTAGTAAGTGGTCACCCTTAGGGATGGGTTTGCTACTGGGAGGTCTTCTTGACAATTCATCATGCCATTCTTGATCATAATTTCCACTTTTCACACTCCATCCCCTCACCTCCTTATCTTTTGGGATTTCCAGGTGTATTGAACCAAGGGATTGTCCCTCATTTCATGGGAAGAAGGGGTTGAAATCCTAGAGGGAATGTAGCTGAAAAAATATAAAATCCAAATCATAACCTTCCAGATGCTCTCCCAAGGAGGTATTAAGAACAATGAAGTGTTTCTCCTAAAAAATCAAGGACCTACAAAAGAAAATTCACATTATATAAACGTCCCACTTGTTGAGGTTTGTACACTCATGTAGTGTCCCTTTCTTTCCATGCATGTGGTTCTCTGTGTACCTATAGCTTCAAGTGACATTGTGGTACTTCCCCCCAATATTTATGTTACCCATACATTTTGGACTTTAATTAATCAATGACAATAAATGGGCTTGGAAAAAGGATGCATTGAAAACGAAGGTTCATCACACCGTCTACAAAGGCACTCATAAATAAGACACTACAAACCCATGTATGTCATGAACCCCATGCCAAAATGTTTACCCCCCATCCACTTCATCTTCTCCACATGACTTAGAGAGGGTTCCACCTGGGAAACACTCCTTGACCTAAGGAAAAAATTCACCCAATAGGTCACATTGTCAACCCTCCCATACATAAACTTGGAAAATTGCATAAGGTCTTTGAGCATTAGTTCAGTTTGATGAGATAATTTTTTATGCACATGATTAGGAGGCTCTTGTATTGATTTGATTTACTTATCATCATGCATTTGAATTGACATCCTTGGAGGTTGGATTCATTGTCTTCGTAGGACCTTGTCGATGGAAAATTTTGGAGGAATAAGCACGTTGTCGCATAAGTTGTATGTTTGTAAAATCCTAACCCAACCACCAAGTGGTGACAACTAAGGGACATTATACCCAATGTCACCTTGATATAGGTCTCGCGCTTCAAGGGTGACTAGGTCACTCTAGGGAGGCAATATCAGTGACCCTATGGGGATTGAGATGGATGGAAGGGAAAGAAGAGGAGTATCACCCTAAAGGTCAATGATGGAAGAGGAAAGTGGCTTTTATGACTCGTTTCCAAGTGGTTTAAATTTTCCAAGTCTTTGGGTACCTACAAAAGTGTTTGTACCTGCTTGAGACACAAGAAAGGCCACACTTGCACATATTATGTTAGGTGGACAAGCAAGTTAAGATTGTTGTCCCTAATTTTCAGAGATCAAACATTTTTAATTATCAACAACATAATGATAAAAGAGTCTGCAATTAAAGATGTTACAAGTTCATTTAATCATGCAATAGGTGAACCAATAATGACTAGTATAGATTGCACAAGATAGTATGAAACTTGAGCAGTCAAACAAGGTTGTTATAAAATATTTCTGCAGAGAATTTATTAGCTTTATGGCTGTAACATATAATTCATTACATCAGAAAATTTACCCAATGAAACTTTCCCCAAAGTTGGCCCAAAAATACGCTACAACAAGTAGAATAAGAGGGAAAATTTTTAGCTTAAGTCTAGGGTTAGTTTATGAGATATCAGGGTTAGAAAGGTTAGGGGTTTTGTAGCCTTATGGTTGTAGGTTAAATTTGTAACAGAAGCAAGAAATTCTTGTAGAAATGAAACGCCCTAGTGACTCAAGCAATTGTTTATAGCATATATTTGATTCCACTAGGAACAACTTCAAAATCAAGAAATTTCACATTTCCCAAAGCAACAATTTTATATCCCCAATGCAACAAGTGATGACTAGTGCCTTTAATTATTGGGTTAATGGAGTCAAGAAAATAAATATCTATAGGTACTACTTCCTTGGGGGTGTAAATCCTCTTACTCCCCAAGGCAAGTATCTCTAGCTAGGGATTAACCTAAGAGGGTGTATGCACTTATACTTCTCTTAGTAAACCCTTATTAAATCAACAATAATTAAGATTAAATTGATGGAGGATAAGGTGGGGGTGTATGCCCTTATACTTCCCACTTGGCTCTAGTAAAATAACCTTGACTTGAATAACAAATGATAGCACAAAGTAAAAGCCTTTCCAATTCAAGGAAAA
Organism: Picea glauca; assembly: GCA_000966675.3. Taxonomy (NCBI): domain Eukaryota; kingdom Viridiplantae; phylum Streptophyta; class Pinopsida; order Pinales; family Pinaceae; genus Picea; species Picea glauca. Next base: position 4,441 of record JZKD02S1372313.1, read on the forward strand.
ATGCTAAGACAAACCACCACAATAGAAAAAGAAGAGCCTTCCAAGGCTAGAACATCACTTCCCCCAACCAATAACCAAGAAAGTATCCATACACAAGAGCATGAGAGATAAAATAGCCAAATACAACGGAAATTTCAGTCCAAGGCCTCTCCAAATGGGAGAGATATGTGTTTAAAATGAGATCTTGTGATTTGTATTTATACAAAATGTCACTAACATAGTTTGTCCACGTAATATTATGGAAACCAAAAGATTAGGGGTCAACAAACCTAATATTTCCCCTTTACACAAATAGCATTAAACAATTCACTTAAAATCTACTTTTACACAAAAAGAAACCCTAACTTAAGGTGATGTCACCCCTTTAGGGGACGTTTTGACACTAGGAACAAGTCATTGGTTTTGGAGAAGTGTAGTTAGGCTTCCCAAAGACACATGTCAATTATCCAATTCATTTCTTCATGGTCAAAGCCTCATTCTCCTCAAAACATCTTTGTGCCAATTAATAACAACCTCACCACCAAACCCTAGCACTCCTACATGACGTCATACCTCCAAAGGTGATGTTTTTCCTCTCCTAGGCAAAATGTTTGGCATGTGAGGGTTAGGTTATGTCATCCACAATGTATTATAGGCCTCCAAAGGTGTGTCTCTCTTATCTGGCATGTGGGCCCTTGGAATCCACCTGTGGGGTTTAATCCCCATGGAAGCCCAAGCTAGACTTGTTCCTCCAAAATTTTCCACCAACCGGATCCTACAAAGACAAATAAGCATGCCCTCCAAGGATCTCAAGTCAAAATATCATGATAAGTAAATCAAGTCAATAAATCAGCCACCTAAGCATGCGCATCAAATATTACCCTCTCAAACAATTAAGTGCTCAAAGACATTATGCAACTTTCCAAGCTTGGATATGGGAGGGTTGATGAGGTGTCCTATTGGTAGATCTTTCCCTAGGTCAAGGAGTGTTTCTAAGAGATCCCTCTCTAAGCCAGTGGTTAAGGATCAAGACTAAATGGGAATTGGGTTCATGAAATACAAGGGGTTCTAGTGTCTCATTCACAGGTTCCTTTGTAGAGGGTGTGTGGCACCTTCGTTTGCAATGCAATTTTTCCAAGCCCATTGTTTTTCCATTCTTTGTTTCTTTCATAATTTAAGAAAAATTTGAAGTCCATCGTCCTAGCGTGGTGTCCAGATAATGACAGTGTCACTCACAAATACCTAGCGAAAATGAGAAGGTTGGCTCGTGATGAGACCCCATTTCTCTCAGCCATGTAACTAAGAGCCATTACCCTGGCTTGGTGACCAGATGATAGTATTGTCATACCACTAGATATCCATGATCATGATAGGTCGACATGTGATGAGACCTCTTATCCTCCAACTAACCCTTTAAGCATTCATAATCATTATTATTGTGGGTCCCCTTTTTCTCAAACGTAAGTGTTTCATTATTTTCTTGGGTGATTCCTAGGCGAATAATCTAGAAGGTTTATAAGTAGGATTTTATATTTTACCCAACAACAATCCCTCTGGGAATTCAACTTGTTCTTCCCATAGAATGAGGGACAATCCCTCTTAGGTCAATACACCCTAAAATCTAAAGAGATAAGGAAATGGGGGGTTGTAAGTGATGAAAATTGATAAGTATGATCGAGAATGGTATGATGGCTCTTTTAAGTAGGAAAGACCACTTTCTAGGGCACAATTTCAAACACCAATGTGAGACATGGAAAAAGGCATAATGTCCAAGCATATTTCATGATATCTAAATCAGTCTAAGATACAACATACTCAAATGCCTAAAATATTGAAATAACACTTACCATAATACCTAACTTGTACCTCATGGATCAAGGCCCATTTCCTTTCGAAAGCCATCATGTGTGGTGGATGTCATCCTGAAAATTATGACATGTGTGGTGGTGAGAAGGGTCTCCATCTGTGCAAGTGGACATTGTTGGTCATGTAGTCTCTCGACACTCCATATCTGCAACATGAGGGCCTCGAGACATAATATCCTTAGTTATCCCACAAAATGGGGATTACATTTGGCTCCTACTTGGGGACATGTGCTCACCGTAGGGTGCATGAGAACCGCAACATATCCTAGTAGACTTGTTCCTGCCAAAACTTAGACAAAATCATCATAGAATCTAGAGTGATTCTATCACCCTTTGTCAATATACATAAAAATACAAAATAAAAACAAATTTAGAAAATAAAAAATTGGGATTTGTTTTTCAAAAAATCCTAAACTAAGCATGAAATAAATATGCAAGTAGAGAAAAATGAAATATGAAATGCATCTAAACTAATATGAGCAATCAAGATGCCAATGTAGGAAATCAATATGACCTACATACTTACTTGGGGCCTTGGGCCCTGAATATCAGGTGATGGGTGATGTCAGGTGAATTCATACAACTAGTGCAACCAATTGATCATCCCATCAAAGCATCTCCCCCTGTGCTTGATTATGTAAAACAACAAAGACAAGTCAAGCACGTAATGATCATGAGCATAAATAGATATATAATCAATCGTGAAATGAAACTGATGGAGATGGGTGGGAGGGAGGAAATCTTGTTGGAAAGAATATCTTCCACTATGATCATATAAGGAAGCATGCATGAAGTGATAGACACAAGCTTGATCAATCCATATTTGAAGGGGGGTATTATATGTAGATGAAGGCTCATCTTCGTCTGCGCACAAAGAGTCATTGCTTGTCGAGGACTGAGAGGAAATGAGAGAATGAAAGAATATTGCATGGTCTCTTGGAGAAGAGGGTAAGAGGTAAGGTACAAGCTCAGGTGTTGAAAAACATCGCCTCTTCACCTACGAATCTTCATGAAAATATACAAGATGAAAATACTTTTTCTTTGAAGAATGAGCCTTCGATTGCTCTGAGGTGGCCACGTCCTGGTATTCCTCCAAAATTGAGGATGAAAGTGGTTGAGTTTCCTCGATTAAATCTGTAATCATGTCATCAGCAAGCTCCCAAACATATGAATCATATACGCATGAAAAGTAGTCCTCTGAAGATGACAACTCAAACCTCTTTTCTTGAGGGCTACCTTCAATGTCGTAAATGGGGTCTCTATAAAAAATGAGACGACCAAAATCTCACTTGCATCTACTAGTCTATATTAAAGTGTCTATATGCTCATCAACCATATGTAGATGTTATCTCACAAGACCATCAACAAAAGTTACCATCTCTTTGTCTTCGTGTGCAGGAGAAGCAGAGGCATCGACGTCTTTAATAGGATCCTCATGTTCATCACTGAGGCTAGTTGATTCTTGAACTTCATGAACATGAGGAGAGCATGGTTAGACAACCTCAACTACATCATGTGGGAGTAAAGATAATGATTCCTCAACATGTTTCACTTTATCAAGATTATTTTTTCTCTTCACGGGCATCCTCCTCCATCGCCTCTTCATCACATGAGGCTTGATTCTTAATGCAAAGTGCTTCATGTGCCCTTTTTAAGAAAGATCTTTCACATCCAAGGGATCCTCTAACACCTCTTCATTACCAAATTCATGGAATAAAGTGTCATCAATATATTTAAAAGGATTACAACTCATCATGTTCTCTTCTTGATGTGCAGGAGGAACGAAGGTCTAGATGTATTCGTCAAATGGAAGGGAATATATGATCACTTATTCTTCATCAAATATCTTGTCTGGATATTCATCATAATATTCTTGGAAACTTTCTTCATATATCTTTCCTTAGATCACTTCTTCATTGACAAGGGAAGGAAATAACTCTCTTATGTTATTCATCATTTCCTTAGCAACTTCATTAGCAACATTTTCCTTTTCCATCTGTAAAAATTCCATCTTCGAGTCATAATGAGTTCTGGATGAGGGTTCATACCATGGTGCCATAATTCCCTTTACCAAAAATACACCTCAATGGAGTCACCAGGTGATATCAAGTCTCACCAAAGGAGGGAAATGGGGAAAGAGGGAAAGGTGGGTTCGTGGAAAGTGGAGTCTCTAGAAAATTTTCAAGGGAAACTTATCTAGGGTGTAAAAGGGAACGTTCTTCAATGGAGTCACCGGGCAAGCTAATGGATAGAGGCTTTGGGAGGGAATCTTGCCAAAGTGGCGTTAGGGAATGAAGAGGATTCAAAATCCTCCTCATAACAATGCCAAAATTTTGTCGCACAAGTTGTAGGTTGGGAAAATATCGACCCAACCACCAAGTGGAAACAACTAAGGGAGACTATACCCAATGTCACCTTGATATAGGTCATGTGCTTCAAGGGTGACTAGGAAACTCTACAGAGGCGATCCCGATGAACTTGGGGGGATTGAGACAGATGGAAGGGAAAGAAGAGGAGTATCCCCCTAAAGGTCAATGATGGAAGAGGAAATTGGTTTTGATGACTCGTCTCTGGGTGGTTTAAAGTTGCCAAGTCTCTGCAAAAGTGTTTTTACCTGCCTGAGACATAAGAAAGGCCACACTTGCACATAGTATGTTAGGTGGAAAAGAAATTTAAGCTTGATGTCCCTAATTTGCAGTGATCAAACAATGTTAATTATCAGAAACATAATGATAACAGAGGCTGCAATTAAAGTTGCTACAAGTTCATTTAATCATGCAATAGGTGAACCAATAATGACTAGTATAGATTGCACAAGATATAATGAAACTTGAGAAGTCAAACAAGGTTGTTATAAAATATTTCTGTAGAGAATTTATCATCCTTATGGCTGTAACATATAATGCATTACAACAGAAAAATTACCCAATGAAACTTTCCCAAAATTTGTCCCAAAAGTGTGTTGCAGCAAGTAGAATAAGAGGGCAAAATTTTATCTTAAGTCTAGGGTTAGTTTATGAGATATCGGGGTTAGAAAAGTTAGGGTTTTTGTAGCCTTATAGTTGTAGGGTTAAATTTGTAAAAGAAACAAGAAATACTTGGATAAATGAAATGCCTTAGTGGCTCAAGCAAGTGTTTACAGCATATATTTGATTCCACTAGGAACAACTTCAAAATCATGAAATTTCATGTTACCCAAAGCAACAATTTTATATCTCCAATGCAACAAGTGATGATTAGTGCCTTTAATTATTGGGTTAATGGAATCAAGAAAAGAAATATATATAGGTACTACCTCCTTGGGGATCTAAATCCTCTTACTCCCCAATGCAAGTGTCTCTAGATAGGGTTTAACCTAAGAGGGTGTATGCACTTATACTTCTCTTAGTAAACCCTTATTAAATTAACAATACTTAAGCATAAAATGATGGAGGCTAAAGTGGGGGTGTATCCCCTTATAATTCCTGTTATAATATAAGTAGATGTGCTCATTTTACCATTGAAAATACACTTGTCACCCAACCATAGGCCGAAGCCACCCTCCGAGCACCTTAACCTTGACAAAGAATCACTCTGGAAGAAAACCCTAGGCTAGATAGCCAAACAAAGGGTAGCGCATTTTTCCCCAAGGATAGCGCACCAATAAGAGATGACCAGATAGTCCAGACCCTATCCAAGAGATAGTCCAAGCATAACTACTAGTTGTAGCAACTGCAACGACAACTCTCCTCCAAACTTGCGCAAAAAGTGGGCAACTTCAGTGCGCACAAGTGTTGCTCTGCAATTCTGAGACTGCCTGCCAGAATGAGAACTGGCCTCCTGTATTTATACTAATTATGGATAACTTCCTGGGCTGACTTCTCATTCTGGGTATCTGTCTATTCAATATATATTATTATTTCTGGTTGACTTCTTCTCTTGGAGGCTAATAACCTAATATAAACTATCTTCTTGAGCCGACAAGTATTCTAGGGTTATTAGCCAATTCATTAGGGTTTCTTCTTGCTTCCCAGAGTATTCTATCCTTGTCAGGTTTACACATGGAGGTAAATACCTCCCCCAGCTACCATAATGTCAACACTCCCTCCTAGCTAGGGAGGTATTACAGGTAATTCTCTTGAGCAAAAAAACATACCATTCACCCGGTAGCATCAACATAGTTGTATAGACTAGATAATGAGAACCATCATCATCATCAGTTTCATCAATTGCATCATATCTCGAAACCATACTCTATTTGAGTAATCAGACATGATGCTCACTCCATAGAGTGATACAAGAGCCATTCTTCTAATCTAGAAGAGTAAATGCTCTAAACCATTTTCCATCTGGGAAATATCTGTCCTTTGATTATCCATTTAACTGATAATCATTTCCAATACTGTTGATAGTCTTCAAGGCAATCGAAACAAAATAGAACACAACTGTGTCTATCCATAGTAGTACATAACTACAATCCAGTAACACCACACCAAGTAACACACAAGTACTTGATCAAACAGTGGAACACATCCACCACAGTAGTATACATATATTGTCTAGAGACATATGGTCTTCATAACAATCATCTGATAACAACCTGCACAGAAACAATGTTATGATATAAAATGAATCATCTAGGCCAATCTTTCACTTACATCTATGAGATATGAAAGAATATCATCCTGGACCATTTTTCGAACTGAAAAATGACTGTCCATAAATCAATACATATCAGTGCTCCCTCCCAACCTAGGAATCATCTCTTCCTTTTTCAATAAGGAAGTCGTCTCCATGAGCTCCATCTTGAGTATGCAAACTCTTTTATCTTGGACATAATCTTTACCAATATGTTTGTTTATCTACTCATCTGTGGAGATATGTATTGGAGAACCTCTTTCTCCTTTCTGAACTTCATCACGGATAATGTAATGCTTGATTTCAAATGTACTTCGTTCTGGAGCATTGGTCTTCTTTGAAGGCTTCATGTAGCTCTAATCGATAAAACATATCATTGTTGGAAAACTGGAACATATCCATGGGGCACTTCTTCTGTCATCATGAGATTTGATCTATTGAGTAATCATATTGATACAATATCTCTGTTGTAGAGAATCTTCACCATGCTTTTGTTGTGCATTGGAGGTTCTTCACCAAGTTATCTTCTTCCATCTGTATACAAGGGTCTCTTTCTGGTATGCCT
>JZKD02S1372324.1:0-11466 GCA_000966675.3 Picea glauca
ATAGTTCCATTATCTTTTGTTGTTTTCTCTCAGAGAGACTTTATTTTTCTTGATGTTTTGTTATCATTTTTTTCATTTGTTGTCCATGCAACTATTTGATATTTTTTGCTTCATCTTTAAGTAGCTGATCCTTATAGTATTCTAGGTTATGGAATTCATTTTCTAATTGACCCTTTCGTTGTTGCATCTATTTTTCAACGGTTGGTACTTTTACTTTGTAGGATTTCAGCAAATCATTAAGCTCATTCACAATAAGAGTATTATATCCCACAAATGAAATTAATGCATATAATGTCTCATGTGCTTCTTTTTAGGGGTAAGTTTTGGTCAGGTTCCACACAATTTATTATCCTGGTGTCTCTTGTCTAGGAGCTCCTTCTATTTTATTCATTTTACTTGATCTTTTGATTATTCCTTTTATAGAACTGCTAAAATAATAAGTTACTAATGACACCACAACATCATCAAAGCTTTTTAGTTGTAACGAGGAGTAGGCAAAACTTGGTCATATTAAACCAATAGCGGTACCCAGGTTTATGGCAGAATAGAGAAATCAAATCCCCTTTGCTATATTAGTACTTTATTCTTTTCTTTTCCATCTTCCAAAATTTTCAATATAATTTTCTCAACTTCAACTACTTCCCTTACCTACTTCTTTATTTATGTCATAATATCATAGGAAAAATCATTATAAAAAAATGTAATAAGTCTCACTTTTAACCACTTGAACCTAATATAAACAATTAGTTGTCCACTTCATTATTATATATTTGACTTATTTTTATTTTACAATCCAAATAGCCAACACAAATATTGAAGCATTTCTCAGGAAAAAGATGCTAAGTATAATTAAATTTTAACATAAAAAAAATATTATAAAAAAAAGTCAAAAAAATCCAATAAGTATCAATGTCATCCCTTTTAGTCTGGTACATAATTAGTTGTCCACTTTATTATTACTCAGTTGCATTGTTTTTTTATAATACAATCCAAGATGGCCAACAAAAGTGGGTAACTATTCGTTTTTTAAGAGAACAATATACTTTTCCTTAGAAATATGAAGCGATGAAGATGCTGAGAATTAATCATCTTAAATTAAATCTCAACATAAGAAATGATACTATACAATTTTTTTTAACAAAATCCAATGAGTACTTTCATTCTCGAATATAAATAGTTGTAGATTACATTAGTACCCATTTTTCCCATTTTGAATTTTATGTTAAGAAGTATTAATATTTTTAACAAAATCCAATGAGTCTGACTCTCATTCTAGAATATAAATAGTTGTAGATTACATTAGTACCCATTTTCCCATTTTGTTTTTTATGTTAAGTATTAATCTGAAATGGAATATGAACAACCTTTTGTAGACTAAATTATTTAATAANCTCCCTAACCTACTTCCATCTCCATTCCTATCCTTCCTCTGCTAGACTATCTTGGAGCGTCAACTATATTGACCTAACTCCAAATAGAACTCATAAGTGGAAGTGTCGCTATCTCAACCAAACTTCCCTAGCAGGAATCTGACAGTCATCATCAAACATCTTGGGGAGGAACTAACACCGTCCTCCCATGACTTCAGGTTTTAAAGGATACAAGGTGAGAAATGCCTCCACCCCTCCTAATAGGACTAGGGTCCACACCCTACAATGGAGGATACATGGTGGGAAACTCCTCCACCCCTCCTAACAGGACTAGGGTCCACACCCTACAATGGAATATACAGTGGCACCGTGTTGCTAGAGGTTTTGTCATCATTTATTCGGTTTTGGGCAGTGTCATCACCTGAAATCATGCATTGGTCCACATATCATAGCAATGCATCCAAACCAATATAAATTTCACATACAATATTCATACCATAATGTTTCTCAGTTAGTGGTCCCGATATCCACTTTCATCATCATTATCCCTTGGCTATTTCATAGCCCATAACCTGCAGATTTGTAACAACCCTAGTTGAACAAATGTTTAAAGATTATTAAGTAAAAATTAATTAGGGGATTAATCGTCTTAATATGGCATTAATTAAACAAGATAGGTATAATAATACTAATTAAATAATTATTAATTAATTAATGGTTGCAATTTGATTAATTAATTCATTAATTGACTACCTATTACATTTAATAACATGAGTATTAAATTCAATAGATTAATAAGTTATATTGTTTAAATTAAAAGGTTACATACATGAAAAGGGATAATTTATTAATTACGAGAGGATGAAATAATAAAGGAAAGGATAAGGGGCATTAACGAGGAGTAGGTAAGGAAGTAAATGCATGAGGCGGTGAAGGAAGGATATGGAGGCGGAGGAGAGTTACGAAGGGGATTATCATTCGACGAGAGATTTTTGGGGGGGAGGTTTTCTCTTGGATTGCAGAGAGGGGAGTTGAGTTCGACAATTGGACTGGATCACTACATGCACTAGTTTGTTGGAGGTTTTGGGCAAAGGGGCCAGGATATCCATATGATATCCTGGAGCTAGGAAGTTACCTAGTTGGCAGGGTGGAACTAGGTTTTGGGCAGTGTTTACGCAGTTTAGCAGCGGTCAACAAGGCAAGCGAACAAACGAAGGGATAGCATCACACCCAGGTATTTAAATTGTGTATTTGTTTTATTTTGCTATAAAATCTTATTATTTGTTGATAAATCTATATGCGAATGTGCTCAACTAAAGGAATTTTGAAATTTTACTCTTTTTCTCAATATCAAGGAATTATTGAATTTTACTATTATGTTGTAGAATTAATTGAGGTTAATTAGATTGGCCACTACAATTGGTATCAGAGATTTTGTTTGAAATCTGGGCCTAAGGTCCAAAACTCCAAGTGCTAACTCCAACCACGCTTAACCTACAAACAAAACACAGAAATTTTAATAAATAAATAAAATAAAAATAAAAAAATGCAATATGAATTTTAACTACTAGGGTTGTTACAAATGCGGAACGTAAGCCATCTTTTACTCGTAAATGTTTTCTTGTAGAACAAACAGTGAAAAATATTTGCAGTTAGACATGGAAGTATAAATTACTGGTGAAAACATATACACTTTATTGGGAATACATTACAAAGTAAGAGCTTATGCGTCATTTTCACAAGAAGGGCATTTGTTCTTCCATATTTCAGTGCTATCCTCTGTAAATGGAAACATTCTAGAGATATCTTACCAAATTTTCTTAAATTGAAGGGAAAACCTTCCTAATAAAGACTGGATTTAAATAGTGTAGTAAATACTGAAATTAAAGTCCAAATTTTACCAAATTTACTTGAACTCAACTCCTCTCTGCTGGTATATTGATGGTTGACATATTTAGCCTAAATGAAATGGTCAAACCTAGATTTTTAGATTGGTCGTTTGACTGGTGATCAGATTTCATATCTGTCAGCATGGAATCAGTGGTTAAGGACCTACCTCTCGATCATAGCAAATGTGAAATGACACACTTGAATAGAGTTGTCTCTGCCAAGTGCACATCCCTTACTAAGACTTATTGTTGATGTCTTTCTTGACTTAAAAATTCATGATTATGCGAAGATGTTAGTTTGCGAAATTTTCTTGGATACAATATAGTCTTCTATTGAAATTTCTCAAGCCATGGTAAGCCGACTCTACACTCAAATAATAATTAAACCCTAGATAGCTTAAAAAAAAAAATGAAACCTATCAAAATTGCAATCTCTGAATACTAGAATCTACTAACACATGCTGCTGGAAACACTGAAAGAAAATATAATAGAAAGCAAAGTTCTCAAATATGCATCACTATTTTATTAAATATGGAGAACAGTAGACTCTAATGATATAGCTTAAAAACATAAATGCATTGTCCATCTCAGTGGTGTGCCCTGTATCTCCTTTATAGAATAAGAAAGCACAGTTAGGGATTACGATCACAAACCCTAAATCAATTCTCTATAGGTCAGGTAAGAAATCCTAACCCTAATACCCTAATTCTGGCCTAGATTGTCATGCCTAGCTTTCCTGTGAGAATATCTATGTTAATGCATTCTGATGGAGATAAATATACTCCTAGAGAACTATGCCATAGCTAACCCTTTTCTCATGTAAAGCCCCTAGACTCTAAGTGGGAATTAGAACTCATTCTTAAAGGATAACTAAACTGAACCGAACTAGAACTGAACCAGAGACTGGAACCTGGCCTAAAAGGTCGTGGTGTAGGCTAAGAGCCTTTACAAACTGGAAGAACAAAAGAAGACATTGAAGCTTACTCGAAAGGGAGGCATAATTGCATGCTTCACTTCTAGTGCACTAGCGGTTTGAGGAACCAACGCCCAATCAGACCCTGCGGTCGGTCCTCGTTGGCTAAGAACCCCTCTTTCCCATACAGATAAAGAAGTGAAGCAATCTATTTCTCTTCACGGGTAGGAAGATTTACATGCTATGGAAAATTCAATACGTGAGCAAGAGAGAAAACATTGATTGAAAGTATAGCGCGAAGATAAGCACAGAACAAGAACTCTGTACAAAATATGCATACAAAGGAATGTCCTTATCTTATCATATAAATTTGAAATTCATTTGGCTTTAACCAGTAACCCTTTGGCTGTATTACAAACTTATTTATGCTCATCCAAACGAGCTACCATACACCTAATTTATCTCTATCTGTCCCAGGGAATGCAAATTTACAGCCAACATAAAACTTAAAAACAAAAAAAAACACTAATAGGTGAGAAATGTCCTACGAAGGCATGAAAAGCACTCGGTCATGAGGGAAAATGATTGCATGCAACCCTGGACAAACCAGAAATATATCCGACGCGGCTTCTGTTATTGATTACATATTGTTTTAAAAAAAAAATCACAAACAGGTGAGATACAACATGTCGAAGCATAAGAACACTTAGTCGTTAGAGAAATGAGTGTATTTCATATATATTCACATGTGCCAGCATGGCTACTCTAAGAATACCAACATTGACACAATGAGTATCTCCACGCACTCTCGTTTACATGAATACGAAAGACTCGGGGGTTCTTACCAAAATAGTGCCATGGATTTCCATGTCTGTAGAAAGTGATGTGGCTTCCATTGTTGCTTCTCCTCTCTTGCAAATGAATAATGTGTTAAAAGAAGTTCTCCATCCGTATGCCAAAGCCCACAGAAAACAGACTCGCATTCCCAGCAAGAAAATGGATGCAGCAATCAAACTACTGCTGCAAGAAAAGGGCTTCCATTAATTAGTCTAAAGATTCAGATGCAGTTGTTTCAATTGCTGGGACTATCACTTAAATGGACACGAAATAACATGTTCTGAGCATGAAAATACTCACAAAAACCCTGAGAAACACCAGCCACCACCATGCACAAAGCCACAACCAGACCAACACCAGCGCCAAGAGTTGAGGAAAGAGGGGAGAGGAGGCAAAGGAAGAACGCAGAGGATTCAAAGAGATGGCAGGTGTAGGGTTTTAGAGTTAGGTATGAAGAGCAAGGAAGGCACGTGGAATCCATGCGTGCCCACACTCTTTTTTTTTGTTTGTTTAAATTATTTTGATTTTTTTTTATGTTTTGTTTACTAAATTTTTTTATATTTTTTTTAATGTGTGTTCGTTTATTTTTGTATTATTTTAAGTGTAAAAAAAAATATTTAGTGTAAAATATATATATATATATATATACATAATTTAAGTCAAGTTAATTTAAAATTAAAATTAAAGTTAATTTAGGTTAAATTAGTGTAATAATAATTTTAAATTAATTGTTTTATTTAGTGTAAGGTTAATCTACATTAAAGTTAATTAATTATGTTAGGGATTAGATTAAATTTGGGTTAGATTAAAATTTTGCCGGAGAAAACGGGTTTTGAACCCAAGACCACCCACTACCTAAGCCTTAGGGAACAACCAAACACCAACGCACCATGTATGTGCCTTGAAAAAAAAAATGTATGTGTGTTGATTAAGGCGATTGAAGCTTAGGATTAAGTTTAGTCTAGATTATTAGTTTTTAATAAACTAGCACAGCCGCAAAGTGGTTGGCGGTTGGTTAACGCCGAAAGGTACATAGCGCTGTGAACGCTGAAACGTGGCTGGAATTTGTGGGCAATTATTTAGATGCCATGGTTTAATCCTATTTAATCATTTAAACGTGGTAATTATATATCCTTACAACAATTTTTTAATGTGATTAGGTAAATGTTAAAAAGTAAACATGTTAATGGATGCCTTGATAAATTAAAGAAGGTTATGAACAATAAATCTGACCCATTGATTTTGAAGGACGACTAAGAATATGCCAGCATCTTCAATACATAGCCATCCAATAAGGGTTTAAGGTTAAATAAGATTAAAAGATCATTAATTGTTCCCATTGTCAATAGGTGTATGCCTTTCGACGTAAATTAATAAACATAAGGTCGGAAGTCACTTTAAACAAGTTGTTAGTGAAAAGTTAAAAGGGCTTAGACTAGTACAAGCGGGAAGGAGGCGACATATGCACTAGGATAGTAAGCATAGGAAGTGGTGAGTAAGGCGCAAGGCTAGCATAGCTGCAGGGCAAGGGAACCAATAGTTCTTTTCGTAGGGCCAAAGAAATCAAGCTTAGACGCTTAATCCTAACCCTAACCTAGCCAATCCATTAATGGAGTAATGTATGTTTACAGACAAGTAAAGAAAACCTACGCCTAACCCTGTTTCTAAGTTTAAGTAGCACCAATTTGAAACGTCCTTGAACTCACCCTGACAACTTTGGGGTGATGTAGGTTAAATCATACAGGATGGTCAGGACTCAAAGGAGTCGAGGCAGGGGAGCATCGTTGCAAGCACCGCCAACACCGTGAGCACCACCACCACCATCGCCTGATCAAGCCCTTATGCTGTGCTCGTTGGAATCCATTAACGAAACTTTGAAGGGTCGACAATCGGCAGGGACTGAAGTGGAACTCCCACTGTCTGGAATGGGTAATCTAGAAGTGTCGAGGGATTCGAGGGGAGGATTTCCACCTGAATACATCACGTGAGAATTGCAGAAGATCAAACTTCCGGAGTTTGTTGGGGTTCATGCCAGTGAATGCGTGGAAGAATGGTTGGAAGGCATGACAAGGTGTTTTGACTTAAGGGACTATGCATCCAAATCAAAGGCAAAGATCGCCATTTTTCAGTTAAGAGACAACGCCTTGAACTAGTGGGGCAACCTGGAAAGGCAACTGCAGCTTACCCCAGACATAGTATCTTGGGAACTTTTCGAGGAGAGGTTTTGAATGAAATATCTACCAGCATACTACGAGGAGAAATAGGTAGGGGAATTTCATTCCTTAGTACACGAAAACAAAACTATAAAAGAATATGAGATCAGGTTTATGGAACCGGTCAAATATATTTTGTATATGGACAGTGACCAACGACAGGCAGAGTGCTTTGTCTATGGATTGAACCCTAAGATAAGAGCTATGGTGTGGATGCGGAAACCGTCTTCAGTAGCGGAGGCGGTGGAATATGCACGTTATGCGGAAGACCACATCAACTTAACTGGGGGTACAAGACCGACATTTCTGCATTGCCTTGGATTCGTAGGAAAGGCCCTGAGGACATTTCCTAGGGGAGGGGGCTCAAGGCCACCGCCATATGGTAACAGAGTCGCACCAAGGATAGTAGCTGCAGGGATTTCAATGGCAGCAAGTGCAGCATCTTGTTCATCGCCAACAGTGCAGACAGGTCCACGACCATCTTAGGGAACAACTAGTAGGGGTAGGGGTTCCAGGGGAAGGAACTCATTTCAGAGATAGTCACATAACAGTGCACAGGTTCAATCTCATTTTACCTGTTGGGGGTGAAGAGGACCCCATTATCAACGTGACTGCCCGTAGTTACAATCAGGTTTTGTGCATAGAGAAGGAAAGGCATCAATGGGGAGAGCAAGTAACAGCCACCAGATTTATGCAGCGGTTAATAATTGCCAAGCTGAACATCAATCCATGGTGGTGGAGTCATCAGGTATGCTAAATCATATCAATGTTAATATTTTGTTTGATTCTGGTGCAACAAATAGTTTCATTTCACCATCTGTATTAGCAAAGAGTGGGTTGGCAGCCTACGAGCACGATGACTTTAAACAAGTCGAGATGGCTTCGGGGGAAAAACAAGCAGTAGGACCTAGTGTTGATGACTGTATAGTAGATCTAGGAGTGTGTACTACTAGGTTGAAGGTATACATCACTTCTCTTGGGGCGTATGACCAAATCATTGGAATGGATTGGTTAGAAGCTCACTGAGCTTTGGTAGATTGTTTTGCAAAGAGGGCGCTTTGTGTCGATGATGAAGGAAGACCAGTAGATATCCAGGGTGTACAGAGAAAAGTTTTGTTATGCTTTATATCAACTATGAAGGTTAAGAGATGCTTGAGGCAAGGGTGTCGACTTTATGTAGTGGAAGCAGTGAATGAAAGGAAGGGACCCTCATTGGATCAGTACCCGGTATTGTCATAATTTCAGGATGTTTTTCTGAGCGAGTTACCAGGGTTACCTCCTAAGAGAGAGCTTGATTTTACTATTGAGCTGAAACCTGGTGTAGAACCAATATCCAAGACTCCATATCGAATGACAATGCCAGAACTTTGTGAATTGCAAATGCAGTTGAAAGAGTTACTGGAATTAGGGCTAATAAGGCCCAGTGTTTCACCCTGGGGTGCACCGGTAATTTTTGTAAAGAAGAAGGATGGATCCTTATGATTGTGTATAGACTATAAGGACTTGAACTGTGCTACAATGAAAAATAGGTACCCGATTCCGGGAATAGATGACCTCTTTGATCAGATGAAAGGAGCAACGGTATTCTCAAAGATCAATTTGCGATCAAGGTATCATCAATTAAGGATTAAGGAAGGTGATATCCCAAAAACTGCCTTTCGAACTCAGTTTGGACATTACGAGTTTGTTGTAGTACCTTTCAGATTGACCAATGTGACAATAGTATTCATGAGCCTCATAACGACGTATTCCGAAAGTACTTAGATCATTTTGTACAATTCTTTTTAGATGACATCCTCATCTATTCCAAAAATGAAAGAGAACATGAGGAACACTTGTGAATAGTGTTGTCCTGCCTTAGAGGGAACAAATTGCATGGGAAGTTGTCGAAGTGTTCCTTCTTCCAAAAAGAGATCCACTATTTAGGTCATACCATTTCCGGCAAAGGAATATCTGTGGACCCAGAAAAGGTAAGGGCCATTATGGAGTGGCCAGTGTCGAAAACTGCCCATGAGGTGGGAAGCTTCATGGGGCTAGCAGGTCATTACTAGAGATTTGTGGAAGGATTATCAAAAATAGCGAAACCAATCACCACTTTTCAATGCAAGGGGGTCAGGTATGAATGCACAGAAGAGTGTGATAGTGCATTCATTGAGCTTAAGAGGTTACTAACTAGTGTGCCAATTCTATGAATGCCAGATATGGAAAAGGACTTCACAGTCTACACGGATGCCTCGAAGAAAGGTTTGGGGGCCATGCTAATGTAGGATGGAGGGGTGATAGCCTATGCATCAAGAAAGTTGAAGAAATAGGAATATTTATACGTGACTCATGTTTTAGAGTTGGCAGTTGTAATGCTAGCTCTGAGACTTTGGAGGCACTATCTTGTTGGGATAAACTTTGAGATCAAAATGGACCATCAAAGTTTAAAACATCTCTTCACTCAAAGAGATCGGAATTCCAGGAAAAGGTGATGGAGTGAGTTTATGAGTGAGTACGATTTTGGTATATCATACATCAAGGGAAAGGAAAATGTGGTCACAGATGCCTTGAGTAGGAGACCACATATATTCTCCTTGGTAACCTTAAAGGTCAATCTGAGGGAACATGTGCTGACACAACTCCCAGGAGACAGCTTGTATTTAAATGTTACTTCAAACCTCAAGAGAGAGAGGCAGTTAGACCCAAAGTATGAAGGAAGCATCATACTGAAGGAAGCCCATAGAGCACTTTATTGTGTGCATCCAGGTGTGAAGAAGATGTACGCAGATATGAGGAATCTCTTCTTTTGGGTAGGTGTGAAGTGAAATGTAGTCCATTTCATCGCCAAATTCCTAGAGTCTCAACAAGTGAAAGCCGACCACCATCACCCGGCATACCTTCTACAACCACATGATGTTCCTATGTCCAAATGGGAAGTCGTCTCTATGGATTTTGTTGTGGGGTTGTTGCTCACATCTCATAGACATAATGCCATTCTTGTAATAGTGGATAAGTTAACCAAGAGTGCTTATTTTATTCCAGTTAGAGACACTTATGATGTCATTGATGTGGCACGTGTGTTTGTAAGCGAGGTTATCAATTTGCATGGGATACCTAAGAATATCATTTCAGATAGGGACTCCAGATTCACTTCTAGGTTCTAGACAAGTTTACAGTCAATGTTGGGGACTCAGTTGAACTTAAGCATGGCTTATCATCCTGAAACAGATGGGAAAACTAAGAGAGTAAATCAATTCATGGAAGACATGCTTAGGATGTATGTAATGGATAATCAAACCTAGTTGGAGAAGTACCTACCTTTACTAGAGTTTTCCTACAATAATAGTTATCATAGCTCCATCGGAATGCCACTCTACGAAGCTTTGTATGGGAACCCATGCAGAACGCCATTGATTTGGGATAGAATAGAATACTGAGTAATAGTTGGGCCAGAATTGATTCAAGAAATGGAGGAACAAGTGATTCAGATTAGGTAGAGACTAAAGGAAGCACAGGATAGGCAGAAAATTTATGACGATGCACACAGGATCGACCGAAGTTATGAAGTGGGAGACCAGGTTTTCATTCATATCAAGCCTAATAAGAGTGCCACATGGCTTGGGAAAGGGACAAAGTTGTCACCTCAGTTTATAGGACCATTCAAGATCCATGAGAAAATTGGACCCGTTGCATATTGTCTCATACTTCCACCCCACTTGCATAAAACTCATAATGTATTTCATGTATCTGTTTTACGTCATTATGTTGCTGATGAATCACATAAACTAAATTGGAAGGAATTACATGTATCGGATGTGGGAACCCTCACAGTAGAACCGTTACGCATATTAGACCGTAGAGTCCGACAGCTCAGAAATCTTCTAGTATACCAAGTTAAGGTCCAGTGGAACAAGTATAGTCCAGGACCTGCTACTTGGGAAGATGTTGATACCTTACGATGAGACTATCCCTCACTTTTTTTAACCACCTTGAGAACATGTTTCTCGAAGGTTGGGTGTATGTAACACCACCTTTTGACTTAGACAACTAGGATTACCTGAGGCCTATATACTTTATTTTCTAAGTCACAGTGAAACTTTTAAGTGATACACTTAAACTTTAAAATTTATGAACTTTTATGAATGATTAAATGTTATTTGATGATGATGTATATGATGTGATCTACTACGTGCATGTAAATTTTATGAATGTTTAAATGTTATTGATGATGATGTATATGATGCGACACATTGTGAGAATG
>JZKD02S1372335.1:0-11466 GCA_000966675.3 Picea glauca
CTTTATGATTCTAATTTCACTTTGACTTAGGAGTTTTAAGTCAAAAGTGAAATATGTCACTTATGTCATAAAGTGACAATTAATTCACAATGTGGGTGAATTAATAGACATAAAGAAACTAAGGAAAGTGAGTTTCCTTAGTGAGATTATTGGATTTAATCTCACCCATTGATTAGACTTGGATATATCTAATCTAGGCCATTGATCTTTTAGGGTTGGCATGAGGAGGCTAAAGAGAGGGTAAAGGTATTTTTGAGGCTCATTCTTCACTTGAGAGTTTTTGGAGAAGAGAAGAGGGGMACATTTCTTGAGGAGAAGGAGGGCGCACTTCATGAGGGTTTGAGAAAAACCCTTGATAGCTTGAGGAGAGGCTCTTGTGTTGTTTGAGTTTGCATGGAGAGAATTTCCATGGAGCCATAGCTTCTATTTCTTGGAGGGAGCACTTTTCATGGAGGAGGGGCACATCTAGGAGAGGACGCACACTTGGATCCTTCATTTTATCATCAGGAGAGGAGGACTTGTCAGATCAGGATGAGGTCTGATGCATAGGGAGAGGAGAGCTTGGGAGCTTGCTTCTGTGGAAAGAGGCATTTAGTTTCTGGCTCCATTTATTTATGGTGATCATTTCTGTTAGGAGGGGGGTGCACATGTTGAGAGGAATGGAAGCTACCTGGTAGAAGATCTTCTTGGAGGATTCGATCTCTGATAGTTTCAGTGGATAGGCAACATAGGATATGACACTCGTGTGGAGGGATTTCTTCATTAGGCTACATATGAGCTAGGGCACCTCAGTTCAATGTAGAGGGAAACAAAGGGAGAGGGTGCACCACAGTTTGGGCACTTCTTTCTCTAGTTCTTGTGGAAAGGCTGGTGAGGAGATTGTTATGTATATAGGTTCCATTGTATTTCATTACTTGTTGTATCTCTTTCTTTAATCGTCATTATATAGATAGATATCCCAAACTGGTTTTCCCCGGCGGGGTTTTATCTAGGGTCATGTTGACCAAAAATACCTGTGTTAATTTTATGCATGTTTAGAAGTGTAGATCAGCATTTAAAGTTCAATATATAGAGGTAGTGTTATGTGTTTAAAGTTATATTGCATGTGCTAACATTGAGATAAGAAAATACTTGCAAGGGCACCCTAAAAGAGCACCTAACCTGTAAAACATTGAGTAGAAAGTGAGATGATTGTTTGTTGTCCTAAAACAGAAAAAGAAGACAACCATACAGTTGAAACTTAGAGCCATACTAAGGTCAAGGATAGACCTTAGATGGCAGCCTCATAGGACCTTAGATATTTCTACATATAATATAGCTTCCATTTTCTAGATTTTAAAAATAAACATAGTGATCAAAATGACATCTATTATAACCTTGTTCTGTCATAAACCTGACAAACTTGAAATACCACTGCCTTGGACCTTTTTTTATTTCATACAAGATATTCTTCAACCTGCATACCAAATTATCCTTTCCTTTGACCTCATACCCTTGTGGTTGTTGCATATAAATATCTTCCTCCAAATCCCCATGGAGAAAAGTTGGTTTTACATCTAACTATTCAAGATGAAAATCTTTTACTACCAAAGACTTAAAATAGTCCTAATTAAAGTCATCTTAACAATAGAAAAAAATATTTCATCAAAATATATACCTTTCTTTTGTGCTAACCCCTTTAAAACAAGTATATCCTTGTACCATTTGTTTCCTCCATCTTCTTCCTTCAACTTGTAAACCCATTTATTCTGCAATGTTGTTTTTCTTGTAGGCAACTAAACCAAATCCCAAGTCTGTTTATTTACCAAGGAATCCATTTCCTCTTTCATGCCTTGCTCCCACTTCTTTTTAGTGTCTACTTGCATTGCACCTTCATAACATTCTGGTTCACCAGAATCAGACAACAATAAATAATACAATGAAGGAGAGTATTGTTCAAGGGGTCTATTTAACCTATTAGATATTCTAACAACACTTGCAAGAGTTTGAGGTACTTGTTGTTCTTGTTGGTGTAAATTTTATTTTCTAATACCTTTGGTATTTATTTTTCAGTGATCTCATCAAGAACTGTGTATTTTGGTTTTTCTTCTTTCTATTTCCTTCCCTGCAACTGATCTTTATACATGACCTTCTCATTGAATATGACATATTTACTCCTAATGATTTTGTGATTTTCATAATCCCATAAGTGATAACCAAAATCATTAACACCATATCCAATAAATGTACACTTCTTGGATTTTGCTTCAAGCTTTGTTCTATTTTCTTTATCAATATGGACAAATGCTTCACACTTGAAAGTATTTGAAAATGAATATTTTACCTTTTTACCTATCCATTCCTCCTCTAGAATGACACCATCCAAAGAACTTGAAGGTCATTTTTTTTATCAAGTAAACAATAGTATCTACAACATATTCCCAAAACAGTAAGGGCAACCCTGCATGCAATCTCATACTCCTTGCACACTCCATGATTTTTTTGTTCATCCTTTCTGACACCATTTTCTTATGGTGTTCCTAGAAATGTCTTCTCTCTATGAATCCCATGGTATGAACAGTAATCATCAAACTCCTTGCTACAATATTCATGTCCATTGTCTGATTTGAGACACTTTAACTTTTTTCTTGTCTGATTCTCAACCAAAGATTTCCTTTTCTTAAAAGTGTCAAAAACATCATATTTTTTTCGAATGGAATAAACCCAAGTTTTTCTAGTTGCATCATCAATAAAAGTAACATAATAATGAGAGCCACCAAGAGATGATACCTGAGTTGGTCCCCATACATATGTATGCACAAGATCTAACCATTCACTGTTCTTTTCCTTTCTGACTCTAATAAATTTGACTCTCTTATGTTTTCCATAAACACAGTGCTCATAGAAATCCAAATCAATTTCCTTGAGATATGGAAAAAAAATTATTTGTGAAGTATCTGCATCCCCTTCTCACTCATGTGTCCAAGCCTATGATTCCATAGTGTTGTATCCACTCCTATAGAAGCTAAATAGATAGAAAAGTCATTATTACCAGTACATAAATACAATGTACCTACCTTCTCTCATTTTTCTATCGCCAATGATCCTTTGGTGACCTTCCACGTCTTATATGTAAATTTAGATATACATGCTTCACTTTCCAACTGCCCTGTTGAAGTTAGATTTTTTCTTAGATATGTAACATGTATTACATCTTTCAAAAACCATTGGTTTCTATTTTTTTTCTTTATTTGTACCTTTCCCATTCCAACCATTTTTCATGGTGCATCATCACCCAAATGAACCTGTCCAAAATCACCTTGAACATAATCTTGAAAATGTTTTCTATGGGGTGTGGCATGAAATGAATCCCATGAATCTACTACCAAAGACTCAGAAATATTATCTACGGAAATAATTAAAGAATCTTGTAACACATCACATGTTACATTTGCTTCATGATATTTTTCCTGTTGTCCATCTCTTTGTTTCTTTGGAGCTCTGGAGTCTTTCTTCAGATGCCCTTTCTTTCCACAACTCCAACACTCTATTTTTCCTTGTCTTTATTTGGATCTTCCCTTCCTATAATTCCCACGGTTCCCTGAACCCTTTCCTCTATCCTTTTATCTTCCCCTATTCTCCACTGTCAACACATTACCTGATGTATCACCTTTGCTTTTCTGTTGCATTTCCTCGCTAAGGATAACACCAACAACATCATCAAACTTTAGAGTGTTTGAACTAGAGACAGAGTTACTTACATCCATGACCAAGCCATTCTATCTTTTTGGCAATGAGCACAGGATTAGAAGAGCCATGAATTCATCATCAAAGTCCACTTTTACATAAATTAGCAGATTAGTAACTATATTAAATTCATTTAAATGATCTGCAACAAACCCACCTTCTGAAATATTCATATTAAATAATACCTTCATTAGAAATACCTTATTGGATTCTGAGGGTTTTTCATACATTTTATCCAATGCGTCCATCATCACCTTCATTTTCTTTTCTTTTGAAATATTGAAATCCATCGACGCTTCCAGGATCAATCATGTTGTTCCTACTGCCTTTATGTTAAGAACCTCCCATTATTCATCCTTCATGGTCGTCGGCTTCTTTGATATTCCACCCAATGGTAGGAATAGATCCTTCTGATATAAATAATCTTCCATCTGCATCTTCCATAACTGGTAGTTTTGGCCATTAAATATTTTGACCCTAAACTTTTTTGTCTTTCATCATTGCTCCCACTCGAACTAGGAACCCTATTTTCCTGCGAGTTACCTTGCACTCTCATACCAGTTGTTAGAAAAACAGGATCATGGAGCAATAAAATAAAACACATGCGAAAATAAAACACAGAAGATACACAATACAATAGAGACACAGATATACGTGGTTCACCCATTGTGTATTGTGGGTTATGTCCACCAGAGAAATTGACATGTCCTTCCTTTTTATTATCCAGCAAAATGAAGGGATACAACCTACAACACACTCATTGTAACTTCCTTTTATTTCTCTCACAGTATCCTCTCTCAGAATACAATATCCGTGATAATACACAACTGCAATACAATTCCCTCATAAAAGAGGGTTTCCTTCTAGGGAAAAAAAACCCTAAAATAACTTCTACTGTCAGATCTACGACCTTATAATGAACAGTCTAGATTGACTATGAAATTGCAATATTTTACAAGGAATTTTTTCTCAATATTTCTCTTTGGAGGTGATGCCCCTGAATCCCCCACCAGGGGGGTCTACAAAAATTGTCGCCCCCCCTCCCCCTGGTGATAGTTGTGGGGGGGAAATCTCACACACACACACCTGTCAGGGAATGGGTCCAAGCATGGCTGAAACAAACCTCTGAATCAGGAAGATAATCAGGCTCCGAAACCAACATTTGTTTTTATCTAGATTGTTCATATACCTACTCACAACTCACACTACATGTGCAATATCAGGTCTTGTGCATGCCATAGCATACATCAATCTACCAACTACTGACGAATAAGGGACCTTGGACATGTATTTTATCTTCTCTTGTGTCTTGGGACACATTTCCTTTGTTATTTTGAAATGGTTCTCTAAAGGTATACTAACTGGTTTTGCATTCTCCATTCTAAACCTCTCCAACAACTTCTTTATGTACTCTCCCTGTGACAATGTCAATTTGTGATTTTTCCTATCTCTTGTTATTCTCATACCAAGGATTTTCTTTGCAGCACCCAAATCCTTCATTGCAAATGAACTAGATAATTTCCCTTTGAGCACATTTATATCATGCATGTTAGACCCTGCAACAAGCATGTCATCTACATACAATAGAAAGATATTATAGCTTCCATTTTCTAGACTCTTAAAATAAACACTATGATCATAATGACATCTACTATAACCTTGTTTTGTCATAAACTTGTCAAACTTCAAATACCACTACCTCGGATCTTTCTTTAGGCCATACAAGCTCTTTTTCAACCTTCATACCAAATTATCCTTTCCTTTGACCTCATACCCTTGTGGTTGTTGCATATAAATCTCTTCCTCGGAATCTTCATGGATAAAAATTGTTTTTACATCTAATTGTTCAAGATGTAAATCTTCTACTTCCACAAAACTTAAAATAGTCCTAACTAAATTTATTTTAACAATAGGAACAAATATTTCATCAAAATTTATACATTTCTTTTGTGCAAACCCTTTTACAACAAGTCTGGCCTTGTACTGCTTTTTTCCTCCATATTCTTCCTTCAACCTGTAAACCCATTTATTCTGCAATGCTCTTTTTTTTGTAGGAAACTGAACCAAGTCCCAATTCTGGTTATTTACCCAGGAATCCATTTCCTCTTTCATGCCTTTATCCCACTTCTTTTTAGTTTCTACCTGCATTACCTCTTCATAACTTTCTAGTTCACCAAAATTAGTCAACATTAAATAATAGAATGAAGGAGATTATTATTTAGGGGGTCTATTTAACCTGGTATATATTCTAACAACCCTTGCAGGAGTTTGAGGTACATGTTTCTCCTATCATTGTACATTTTGATTTTATGGCACCTTTGGAAAAAAAAATCACTGATCTCATCAAGCACTGTGTATTATGGTTTTTCTTTTTCATGTTTCTTTCCTTGTGACTGATCTTTGTACATGACCTTCTCATTGAATATGACATCTCTACTTATAATTATTTTGTGATTTTCATAATCCCATAAGAGATAACTAAAATCATTAACACCGTATCCAATAAAGGTACACTTTTTGGATTTTGCTTCAATCTTTGTTCTATTTTCTTTATCAATATGGAAAAATGATTCACAACTGAAAGTACTCAGAAATGAATAGTTTACCTTTTTACTTGTCCATGCCTCCTATGGAATGACACCATCCAAAGAGCTTGAAGGTTCTTTATTTATTAAGTAAACAACATTATTTACAACATCTTCCCAAAACTATAAGGGAAACCCTACATGCAATCTCATACTCCTTACACGCTCCATGATTGGCATGTCCATCCTTTCTGACACACTGTTTTCTTGTGGTGTTCCTGGAATTGTATTCTCTCTACGAATCCCATGGTATGAACAATAATCATCAAAATCTTTGCTGCAATATTCACCTCCATTGTCTGATCTAAGACAATTCAACTTTTTTCCTATCTCATTCTCAACCAAAGCTTTCCATTTCTTAAAAGTGTCAAAAAACATCAGATTTTTGTCGAATGCAATAAACCCAAGTTTTTCTAGTTGCATCATCAATAAAAGCAACATAATATCGAGATCCACCAAGAGATGATACCTGAGTTGGTCCCCATATATATGTATGCACAATCTCTAACCTTTCACTCTTATTTTCCTTTCTAACTCTGATAAATCTGACTCTCGTATGTTTTCCATAAACACAGTGCTCACAGAAATCCAAATCAATTTTCTTAAGATCCAGAAACAAATTTATTTTGTGAAGTATCTGCATCCCCTTCTCACTCATGTTTTCAATCCTATGATGCCACAGTGTTGTATCCACTCCTATAGAATCTAAAGAGATAGAAGATTCATTATTACCAGTACATAAATACAATGTACCTACCTTCTCTCTTTGTGCTATCACCTGTGATCATTTGGTGACCTTCCATGCCTTATCTATAAATTTATATATACAACCTTCACTTGCCAACTTCCCTGTTGAAATTATATTTTTTCTTAGATCTGGAACATGTCTTACCTCTTCCAACAACCATTGGTTTCCATTATTTTGCTTTATTTGTACCTTTCCCATTCCAACCATTTTTCATGGTGCATCATCACCCAAATGAACCTGTCCAAAATCACCTTGAACATAATCCTAAAAATGTTTCCTATAGGGTGTGGCATGGAATGAAGCCCCTGAATCTACTACCCAAGACTCAGAAATATTATCTATAGAAAGAATTAAATCATCTTGTAACACATCACCTGTTACATTTGCATCGTGATTTTTTTCTTGTTGTCCATATCTTTTTTTCTTTGGAGCTATGGAGTCTTTCTTCAGATGTCCTTTCTTCCCATAATTCTAGCACTTTATCTTTCCTAGTATATATTTGTATCTGCCCTTCCTATAATTCCCATGGTTCCCTGAGCCATTTCCTCTATCATGTTGTTTTCCCCTATTCTCCATGGTCAATGCATTATCTAATGTCTCGCCTGTTCTTTTTCGTCGCATTTCCTCGCTAAGGATAACGCCAAATACATCATCAAATTTCAAAGTGTTTGAACCATAGAAAAATTTACTTATAGCCATGACCAAGTCATTCCAACTTTTTGGCAATGAGCACAAGATTAGAAGATATCTAACCTCATCATCAAAGTCCACTTTTGTAGAACTTAGTTGATTAGTAACCTTGTTAAATTCATTTAAATGATCGGCGACAGACCCACCTTTTGACATCTTCATATTAAATAATCACTTCATTAAATATACCTTATTGGATACCGAGGGTTTTTCATACAATTTAGCCAATGCATCCATCATATCCTTTGTTGCCTTTTCTTTTGAAATATTGAAAGCAAATGATGTTTCCAGGATCATTCATATTGTTCCTCGTGCCTTTCTATCAAGAACCTCCCATTCTTCATCCTTCATGGTCGTCATCTTCTTTGTTATTCCGCCCAATGGTAGGAATATATCCTTTTGATATAAATAATCTTCCATTTTCATCTTCCATGGCTAGTATTTTTGTCGTTAAATTTATCGACCTTAAACTTTTCCTCTTTCGCCATTTCTCCCACTTGAACCAAGAAACCTCTTTTCCTGCGAGTTACCTTTCGCTCTGATACCAGTTGTTAAAAAAACAGGATCCCAGAGAAATAAAATTTAAAAAATGAAGAAATAAAACATAGAAGATACACAATACAATAGAGATACAGATATTACATGGTTCACCCAATGTGGGATACGTCCACCAGATAAATTATCAATTCCTTCCTTATTATTATCTAAAAAAATTAAGGGATACAACCTACAACACACTTGTTGTAACTTCCTCTTATTTCTCTCACAGTATCCTCTCTCAGAATACAATATTCGCAATAATCAACAGCCACAATACAATTCCCTCATAAGAGAGGGTTTCCTTCTATGGAAAAAAACACTAACATAACTTCTACCGTCATATCTGTGACCTTATAATGAACAGTCCAGATTGACCTGCATATGAATTGGGAAGATAATCAGGCTCCACAACCAACACTTATAATCCGTAAATGAGGGACTTATATCCCACTCACTTCACCAACATGGATCATCTATAGAAGTCTCTTCTGATCTCTATTCTTAGGCTTGTATAGATTTCTCTATCTTCAAAAATTCCACTAAGCCTATGTCTTCTACTGTGTACAAGGATCTCAATTCTTCTTTGTTCTTCTTTGTTCTTCTCTATTCTCAAACTTCCCAACATGATATACAACCAAGTAACAAGCAATCCTAAATAATAAATGAGATTACCAATGAGTCAAAAACCACTATGTCATATCTCTAAATCTAAATATCATGTTGTCCCATATGCCAATCAACTCTTTTAGTTGAATTTATTGAATATAATCGTCCTTCTTTGTATCTCTGCCTTCTCTTGGCTAAAGGCCATATTATTGGGTGTGATCTTCAAGGAAAATTCATCATTTCCTCTCTTAGAAATGCCTCTTGGATATTCTTGGTATGTAATTGTGAAGTACCAAACAACAATAACAATATATGATGCATGTTTCAGGAAACATTTGAATATGGATTCATTATGTGATTGTACTTCATTAACAATTTTCTGCAAATATTAAGATGATTGTTCTCTTGGTGCAAACTTATTTTATTTTATACCATGACTATGATACGTTATAGTTCTATAATAGATAAATGTTATAGCAACAATGTGACTCAGTTACTGATTGAATATCACACATTTAAATTTTCCCCGGGTTTGAAAAATATCTTCATATGTTAATATATCCTTACCATATTCAATATATGTCGAATGCAGAAAACCTTGAACTTGTTTCATTTTTGAACATGTATCCTCAGTTTTCAATATGACCTGAAATGATCATTCTGAAAACACATGGCTCTATTTTGGTTTACTATTTTCTCCCACGTGTGTGTACAACATATATGGAAGGGATCTTGATGGGTGGCACATTGTGGTATTTTTTTCCAAGGAAGATCGCATCACAATGTACAATTAAAATATGTAGAACACAATTCTCAATGAGATAATGGGTATAAGGGGTCCAACCATCCTTTGGACAATGCGCAAACAATATAAATCACCCCTAAAAAACAATGGTTTGTCCAAGCTAAATGGAATTTTACCAACAACAAATTTAGATTCCCAACAACTAGTTTAAACACCCAAGCTAAATGGAATTTGACTCAAGCAATTGAAATTATGACCCAACAAATAGAAATTTTCCTGAGAAATAAAAAATTCACCTTGATCAATTAGAAATATGACCTGGAAAATAGAAATATGCCCCAACAACCAAAAATTCACCTCGGACAATTGCAAATATGACCTGACATATATAAATTCACCCCAGGTACAAATAAATCGACCTAGGAAAAATAAATTCATCTTAGAGGATGAAATTAAATTCTGGAGTCTGGAGGAGTGAGAAAATTGGCCCAACAACTTCAACAATCATTATTTGATAGTGAGGAACCAAAATAGAAGTTATTTAAACAATAACCAAAATCATGAGATGAGAGTTGTTATCCCCAACTCCTAGGGATAACTAAGGAGATGATGTCTTGAGGCCCTCAGGTTGAAAACATGGAGTACCGAGATATATACTAACCAACAATGTCCACTTTCACACATAGAGACCCACCTCACCACCACAACTCCAGGTTCATCACGACGGTATCCACCACATCAGTTGGCTTCCGGAAGACATTGGGTCTTGCTCCATGAGGTACAAGCCAAGTATTATGGTGAGTGTCATTTCAATATTCGAGGTATTTGAGTTTGTTGCATCTATTATTGCTTTTGATTATGTAGCGTTTGCTTGGACATTATACTCTTTGTCATGTTTTACTTTCATGGTTGACATTGCTCCCTAGAAAGTAGGTCACCCTTAAGGATAGGTTTTCTAATGGGAAGTCCTCTTGACGATTCATCATTCCATTCTCAACCATACTTGTCACTTTCCACATTTCATCCCCTCATCTCCTTACCTTTTGGGATTTTTGTGTTAGAAAAACAGGATCACAGAGCAATAAAATAAAACAAATGCGTAAATAAAACATAGAAGATACAGAAAAAAATAGAGACATAGATATACTTGGTTCACCTAGTGTGGGTTACGTCCACCAGCGAAATTTCCAGGTCCTTCCTTTTTATTATCCAGTAAATGAAGGGATACAACCTACAACACACTTGTTGTAACTTCATCTTCTTTCTCTCACAGTCTCCTCTCTCAGAATACAATATTCGCAATGATGCATAGCCGCAATACAATTCCCTCATAGAAGAGGGTTTCCTTCTAGGGAAAAAAAACCCTAATATAAATTCTATCGTCAGATCTATGGCCTTATAATGAACGGTCCATATTTACTATGAAATTACAATATACATTTACAAGGCAAATTTTTCTTTAGGGGCCTGCTTTCCCTGGACCCCCTAGCCGAGGGAAGAATCCCCCTGTATCTCGTAGGAGGGGAAAGCCCCCCTTGCAACCCCCCGCATGGAGGGGTGTACAGTATTCATGGGGTATAAACATGACTGAAAATAAAGACCTATGAAACAGGAAGATAATTAGGCTCCACAACCAACAATCTCCCACTTAGATATTGATCACAACAACTCCACTATTGTTGTACCTACTAAACTATACTCCACCTTGGACCTAGAAAATTTCTCATCTTCACCTTCATGCTTGAAGACCAACTGAAACTAAGTAGGAACTCATTTTTTCCCTCATTACTCCCTTTGTTAACATGTCTACAGGATTCTGGATAGTG
>JZKD02S1372357.1:0-11466 GCA_000966675.3 Picea glauca
GGTCTTCAATCTCGTCGCCCAAAGTACGAATCTGACCATGTGATTACATGTGTCAAAGTCGAACATGGTAGAAACCACTTGATTACTGGTCATTGATGTATACTGTTAACAAGTGCGAGGGAAATCATCATTAATGTCAATGACTCCCAAGGTAATATAGTACAATCCATCGACTGTGAATAAATGAGTTGATGTCGAACACTCGATGGAATATCTCGATCAGGGGTCAATGATGTAAACCCACTGTCGAAAGCGAGAAACTTGCCATTGAGGCATGCAAGCTTCAAGGTACTAAATAATTTCTAAGTCTTGATTCCGGATAATGTGCTGAAGTCGACAGAACAAGACTCGTCACAGGAGGGCCTCGATGTATCCCCCATCAGTGACATGAAATGAGTAACAGAGTTTGAAAGTGAGACAGAGCATGTGACAATTGGACTTTGGACACAGGGAAGGCCGACACAGAGTGAAATTATAACTACAGATGGCCGACTCAAAAGAGGTTTGAACTACTCTTGAACATATGGATGACACGACCAATGATTTGGCAGCATTAACTCAAAGATGACACATGGAAAGACCTTGTTATTTGAATCAAATGAGAGACAAATGGATTTCCCAAACTGGCTTCAAATAATGAATAGGGGGTGTCATGTTCAAGAGCGACACTTACTGCCAATTAACACAAAGATGAAACATATCCCTTTCCCAAATTCCCCCCCACCATTTCTGACAGGTACCTCTTTATTTTTACGCAAGCTTGAAGAGGATCACATATGCTTGTTGATATAAGCTCATCCTTTGGACGAGTCCCTCGGAGTATTTTTTTAATGAACCCTAAGAAGGAGTGGTGCGGTCCCATCACGGGTCAGTCAATGTTTGTTTAACGAGTCCAGAGATAGAAAACTCGAAGGTTTTTCAGGATTATAGAGTTTGGAAAAACACTCAAAAGTGAACTCTCTCAGTGCCTTTTTCGTACAATAGTCCAACGAGACCGAAAAAGGGTTAAACCATTGCTCGAAGGACGCGTAACTTTCAAATACTTTAACGAGCGTGAAAATAGAAATATCGCTCGACAATCTTTTCATGTTTAGGGAGTCATAAAAAGAGCTTAAAGTTAACTCCAGGGGGGGTTCCTTTTTCGTGTAACCACGACGAGCCCAGAAAAGAGATACAACAAATCTCGATCATGTTCTTATATTTTGACAAGCGCAATAACAAATAAAAATGCTTGAGGTTTTATATCAAAACCATAGGAAACCAAACAAAAACACACCACACTTCAAAAAAAATTTGTTCATAATCATCCGCATTGGGTACCTGCAAGTCATTTTACTCACTTCTGTATTAGCAATTAGGGTTAAATAATGAATAAACATGAAAAAACCCACTTTTATCATGGTAAAAAGTAAATAAAATAAATTTACAATTCATTTTACCATATCMTTTTYCMYTTTTACCMTTTGAGTGCAAAAAACCTCCMTTTTAMCTYCTACCWTCATCRTCGATTTTCRRGAGCTTCGGGCCATCATTCTTCRAGMCGTCTGCGRTGTTTTGGTAAGTTTTCAATTCTCTATCTTTTCATGGTTCAATTTCATAATTTCATTGGTTAAATTTTAAGTTTTAAGTCCATTTGGAAAACCCTATGCGTGTGGAAGGATTCTCACAGGCTACCCATACGGGGCCTGCGAGAATGCTTCATTCCCACAGGTGGGCCTAAGGCAGAGTGCAAGAAGTTCACACTGTGCACTATAGGCCACCTGAGAACAATGCAAAGTTCAAATTTTTTTTATTTTTTTAGCCAATAAAAAGGTTTATTCCATGAATGAGAGTTTTAATCATCTTCATATGTTCCCTATGCAGGTTTATAACCATCATAATGGTGCTCGAATGGAGAGAACGGGAGCAAGAGGATGATAATGAAACCACCAAAAATCACCCTCCAACTCTTGTTGCATTAAGAGATTGCGGTATCTTGAAGTATTTCCGCATACCGGGCATGAGAGCCCAAGTTTGATTGCTAGAACACTTAGTTCGGATGTGGGATCTAGATCAACAGGTTTTTAATGTCGGAGCTCACACATTGACGATCGACATTGAGGATATCTATTTCCTGACTGGGCTATCCAGGCAAGGTTCCTACGTTAGTTTTACTGGTAGCCGAAGGGGAGTGACTGATATAACTCTCTATACCATTCTCTTCATTATCGCTCGGATGGCAGGAAGTGTTGCCCCACATATGGCTCTGCAGAGCTATTTTCAGTATGCCCTCGAGTGTATTGAGCCCTGGGTCTTCAACTGGGCTGATGCAGTTCTACGCAGTCTCAAAAAACAACTGACCAAATGCAGGCGTGGAGAGATAAAGCAGTTTGGTTATGGATCATTGCTAGTGTCCTTCTTCTGTGAGAGGGTCCCAGTGTATAGGATTTAGGATGATTGGCACTTTCCGGGTCCCAGGGATCCACGGATGTTACGATGGTGCCAACTCATGGCTAGACATGTGACAGGACAGATCGTCCGGTATGACGATCTCTTCTTTGACTGGCTTCAAGGCCAGGTGCTGATGGTAGAAGACTATGCATACGCTGGCTTGGAATTTCATGGCGATCCTGACCTTGCCCTTCTTGAAGACGTACAGTGGGGAGATATTGGTAAGAAGTACACCAATTTTTATCTTTTTAGATGTTTTTGTATTTTCATCATATTAAATGTTTTTTGTTTTATAGAATCATCCAAAGATTAACACCAAAATTTTTATTGATAACACAAATGTTGGGGCATATAGACCTGCTGGTAGTTCTCCTGTCCAGCGTCGAGGAGAGGTAGCAGTTGCAGTCCCCCAGTATGTCGAGGACTATCTGATAGTGGAGAAAAACTTAGAGGGTATGATGGCTGATGTTCCAGATATGCCTCTGGAGGAGATCCCACGACGCGATCAGTGTCATACTGTGGGAGTCTTTGCCTCTATGGGTCGCTTTCTCCGTAGAGTTGCTAGGACCTTAGTGTGCTATCGTGAACATCATTAGTGATGTCACTTTGTAGAAGCCAGGAGCTTCAATTTTTGATATTTTGGTCTTCAGGCACATTTTGTAAAAACAAACTTTGATCGTTATATATATATACATGGTTTCTACCGGCTTACTTTACATTTGTGTACGATTTAATGTGTTTGATTTTATAAGTGATTTAAATGCCTATCCAATACATAATTAGCTAAAGCATATGTCAATGTATTAAGACTTCTCGGAATGTGTTGATATTCAATAAAATCAAAATGTCGTTCCAAGAGGCGAATACACAAATATACCCTTAATAATGTAGGACTTCGAATAGAATATACATTACTGAGTTGTAGAACTACAAGCTGCGAGTCAAGTTGCACAACCAGGTGATGAATTTCGAGAGAGATAGCATCAACCAGTAATTCAATAACGGCGCTATACTCTACGATGTTGTTGGTTGCTTGGCCAAGACATATACCTCGTAGAGATATGAGTTCATTTGTCGGGGCATAGATTTCCCATGCAGCGGAAGCTAGGTTCCAAGTACTACGGCTAGCACTGTCGGCGAAGCCAATATAAGGTATCGAATACTCCGACATATGGAAATCAAACACAACGTCATGTAAGGGTAGAGACCAGATAACATCAAAAGCAAAACTAAAGTAACCCACACTCAATATGATACATAAAATACAAGTACTCATGCACAAATGACTCATGCATAGTACTTCTTCAAGTACAACCCATTCCTGGGTTCACTCAAAGGTACCCCATCATAATCCACTAGCTCATATGCTCCTTTTTCCAAAACTTTTCTAACAATGTAAGGCCCACGCCACATTGGTTAGAATTTCCCAACTCCTAGGACATCTTTATCTTGTTCATATAAAAGAACAAGATCTCCTTCAGAGAAGACACGAGNAAGAAGTACACCAATTTTTATCTTTTTAGATGTTTTTGTATTTTCATCATATTAAATGTTTTTTGTTTTATAGAATCATCCAAAGATTAACACCAAAATTTTTATTGATAACACAGATGTTGGGGCATATAGACCTGCTGGTAGTTCTCCTGTCCAGCGTCGAGGAGAGGTAGCAGTTGTAGTCCCCCAGTATGTCGAGGACTATCTGATAGTGGAGAAAAACTTAGAGGGTATGATGGCTGATGTTCCAGATATGCCTCTGGAGGAGATCCCACGACGCGATCAACGTCATACTGTGGGAGTCTTTGCCTCTATGGGTCGCTTGCTCCGTAGAGTTGCTAGGACCTTAGTGTGCTATCGTGAACATCATTAGTGATGTCACTTTGTAGAAGCCAGGAGATTCAATTTTTGATATTTTGGTCTTCAGGCACATTTTGTAAAAACAAACTTTGATCGTTATATATATACATGGTTTCTACCGGCTTACTTTACATTTGTGTACGATTTAATGTGTTTGATTTTATAAGTGATTTAAATGCCTATCCAATACATAATTAGCTAAAGTATCTGTCAATGTATTAAGACTTCTCGGAATGTGTTGATATTCAATAAAATCAAAATGTCGTTCCAAGAGGCGAATACACAAATATACCCTTAATAATGTAGGACTTTGAATAGAATATACATTACTGAGTTGTAGAACTACAAGCTGCGAGTCAAGTTGCACAACCAGGTGATGAATTCCGAGAGAGATAGCATCAACCAGTAATTCAATAACGGCGCTATACTCTACGATGTTGTTGGTTGCTCGGCCAAGACATATACCTCATAGAGATATGAGTTCATTTGTCGGGGCATAGATTGCCCATGCAGCGGAAGCTAGGTTCCGAGTACTACGGCTAGCACTGTCGGCGAAGCCAATATAAGGTAGTGAATACTCCGACATATGGCAATCAAACACAATGTCACGTAAGGGTAGAGACCAGATAACGTCAAAAGCAAAACTAAAGTAACCCACACTCAATATGATACATAAAATACAAGTACTCATGCACAAATGACTCATGCATAGTACTTCTTCAAGTACAACCCATTCCTGGGTTCACTCAAAGGTACCCCATCATAATCCACTAGCTCATATGCTCCTTTTTCTAAAACTTTTCTAACAATGTAAGGCCCACGCCACATTGGTTAGAATTTCCCAACTCCTAGGACATCTTTATCTTGTTCATATAAAAGAACAAGATCTCCTTCAGAGAAGACACGAGGTTTGACATGCTTTTCATACTGTGCCTTAACATGTTTCTTCTGGGCTTCTATTAAAAGAGTAGCGTCAGGGCGAGTCTCGTCTAATCGCATCAAATACAAAAGATGTTCTTCTTCAGTAGAAGTATTAGGTAAGATCTCTACAACTAGCTTCAAAGATGGGATTTCACATTCTATTGGCAGAATGGCTTCCATGCCATAAACTAATCGAAAAGGTGTGAATCCCGTGGAAGACTTAACAGATGTCCGATATGTCCACAATGCCGAAAATAACATTGTGTGCCAGCTGGTTTTATGGATTCCTGTCATCCGTCGAATCATAGTTATAAGAACCTTATTGATGGCTTCGACCTGGCCATTGGCCTGTGGATAATAGGGTGTTGCTCTATCATGACGAGGGCCCAACTTCTCTGTAAGTTCAGACATCATGTTATTTCTAAAATGACTACCGTGATCAGTAACGATAGCATGAGGAACACCAAAACAAGTGATGACATGGTTGAAAAGGAATAAGGCTGCAGTCTTCCTAGTATTATCGAATTTCAGCATTGCCTCGGCCCACTTTGTGAAATAATCAACAACTACAATAATGTAACCATGCCCCCCAACCGAGTGAGGGTGACATGTCATGAAATCAATGCCCCATTTAGCAAAAGGACCTACAAAAACTACAGGATGAAGGGGAGAAGGATGCGACCGAATTTTCTGATTACAGGTTTGGTAGGCATGACACTTCTGGACAACAGTAATGTAGTCAGTGAATAGGGAAGGCCAAAAGTAACCTGCACGTAAGATCTTTTGGGCAGTATCATACCCAGACATATGACCACCACATGCTCCTGAATGGCAGTCATTCAAATCTTTCTCAGCTTCATCAAAAGTCAAACAACGCCGAAAGACAGACTCAATGCCTCGACGATAAAGAGTATCGCCGAGGATAATATAATGACGTGCTTGATAACGGACACAACGTCGTTCATTACTGGACAAAGCAGGCCAGAAAGTTTGAGTTTGGAGATATATAATGATATCTCCGTACCAAATATCATCGGTACTGATAAGGAAAAGTGACTCATCAGGTAACGAATCAACTGCTACCTTTTCCGTGGCAGAGTGGGGAAAATCACAAACTAACTCAACGAAAACTAGAGATTTCTTCGACATGGCGTGATCGAATTCCAAATCGAACTCCTGGAGAATAACAATCCACTTGGAGTACTTTCCCCCCAGCAATTGATGTGTCAATATATGTTGCATGGGGTTACAGTGTGAAATCACTATAGTCTTCCTAGAGAGAATATAATGTCGAAAACATTGGACTGCTTGGACAGCAGCCAAGGCTAGATTCTCAACATGTTGGTACTTGATTTCAGTGGATGATAAACTTCTACTCAAGTAATAGATAACATGTTCATTGTGGTCATCATCCTCTTGAATGAGAACCATGTCGATAGTGTACTCTGACGCAGCTAGATAAAGAAAGTAATCTCGACTATAATCTGGAGGAAAAAGAAGAGGAACTTTTGTGAGGGACAACTTTAAAGCTTCAAAAGCGTTGTTAGCAACTTTATCCCAGACAAACTCTGAACCTTTCTTTAGAAGACGTGTGAAACCTCGAGTAATCTCAGCGTAATTNAAAACTTTTCTAACAATGTAAGGCCCACGCCACATTGGTTAGAATTTCCCAACTCCTAGGACATCTTTATCTTGTTCATATAAAAGAACAAGATCTCCTTCAGAGAAGACACGAGGTTTGACATGCTTTTCATACTGTGCCTTAACATGTTTCTTCTGGGCTTCTATTAAAAGAGTAGCGTCAGGGCGAGTCTCGTCTAATCGCATCAAATACAAAAGATGTTCTTCTTCAGTAGAAGTATTAGGTAAGATCTCTACAACTAGCTTCAAAGATGGGATTTCACATTCTATTGGCAGAATGGCTTCCATGCCATAAACTAATCGAAAAGGTGTGAATCCCGTGGAAGACTTAATAGATGTCCGATATGTCCACAATGCCGAAAATAACATTGTGTGCCAGCTGGTTTTATGGATTCCTATCATCCGTCGAATCATATTTATAAGAACCTTATTGATGGCTTTGACCTGGCCATTGGCCTGTGGATAATAGGGTGTTGATCTATCATGACGAGGGCCCAACTTCTCTGTAAGTTCAGACATCATGTTATTTCTAAAATGACTACCGTGATCAGTAATGATAGCCTGAGGAACACCAAAACAAGTGATGACATGGTTGAAAAGGAATAAGGCTGTAGTCTTCCTAGTATTATCGAATGTCAACATTGCCTCGGCCCACTTTGTGAAATAATCAACAGCTACAATAATGTAACCATGCCCCCCAGCCGAGTGAGGGTGACATGTCATGAAATCAATGCCCCATTTAGCAAAAGTACCTACAAAAACTACAGGATGAAGGGGAGCAGGATGCGACCGAATTTTCTGATTACAGGTTTGGTAGGCATGACACTTCTGGACAACAGTAATGTAGTCAGTGAATAGGGAAGGCCAAAAGTAACCTACACGTAAGATCTTTTGGGCAGTAGCATACCCAGACATATGACCACCACATGCTCCTGAATGGCAGTCATTCAAATCTTTCTCAGCTTCATCAAAAGTCAAACAACGCCGAAAGACAGAGTCAATGCCTCGACGATAAAGAGTATCGCCGAGGATAATATAATGGCGTGCTTGATAACGGACACGACGTCGTTCATTACTGGACAAAGCAGGCTGGAAAGTTTGAGTTTGGAGATATATAATGATATCTTCATACCAAATATCATTGGTACTGATAAGGAAAAGTGACTCGTCAGGTAACAAATCAACTGCTACCTTTTCCGTGGCAGAGTGGGGAAAATCACAAATTAACTCAGCGAAAACTAGAGATTTCTTCGACATGGCGTGATCGAATTCCAAATCGAACTCCTGGAGAATAACAATTCACTTGGAGTACTTGCCCCCCAGCAATTGATGTGTCAATATATGTTGCATGGGGTTACAGTGTGAAATCACTATAGTCTTCCTAGAGAGAATATAATGTCGAAAACATTGGACTGCTTGGACAGTAGCCAAGGCTAGCTTCTCAACATGTTGGTACTTGATTTCAGTGGATGATAAACTTCTACTCAAGTAATAGATAACATGTTCATTGTGGTCATCATCCTCTTGAATGAGAACCATGCCGATAGTGTACTCTGACGCAGCTAGATAAAGAAAGTAATCTCGACTATAATCTGGAGGAAAAAGAAGAGGAACTTTTGTGAGGGACAACTTTAAAGCTTCAAAAGCATTGTTAGCAACTTTATCCCAGACAAACTCTGAACCTTTCTTTAGAAGACGTGTGAAACCTCGAGTAATCTCAGCGTAATTCGGGATGAAACGACGAAGAAATTTTTCTTTCCCCTGCAAACTTTGTAACTAGCACAAAGAAGGAGGAGGGAGATTGAGAATCGTCTCGACCTTGATAGGATCTACCCGGATCCCATGGCGTGAAACAATGAAACCGAGGAGATGGTCGGATTCTACGCAAAAGACACATTTATGAGGATTGAAGCGAATGCAGTAGAATCGACAACAAACAAAAATTTCTCAGAGATGAGTAGGGTGATCGACTTGACGTAAATAATGATCCGGCAAATCGTCCAAATAAGGTTGAACAATATGCTTGATATCGTGAAATGCGTAAGACATAGCACGTTGGAATGTAGCACCTGCGTTCTTCAGACTGAAGGGGAGTTTTATGTAGGCAAAAGTACCCCAAGGACAAATAAAAGTTGTTTTATGTTGGTCCTCAGGAACGATATTGATTTGATTATAGCTAGAAAATCCATCCAAGAGGGAAAAGATTTCACTGTCGGCACAGTCATAGACGATCTAGTCAACGAAAGGGGTTGGAAAATTGTCCTTTGGACAAGCTTTGTTGATATCACAATAATCAACACAAACATGTATACTACCCCCCTTTTTATCAATTGGTATGGGGTTGGAAACCCATTCTGTCAATGCCACGGGGTAAATGAAACCGGCTTTAAGAAGTTTTTCAACTTCGAGTTTAATGGCTGCCGCTTTACGTGGATGGATAGGACGGAGGTGCTACTGGACTGGTTTAGCTCCAGGGTATGTCTTAATCTCATGAACGGCGATAGCAGGGTCAATACCCGACATCTCTTCGTAAC
Organism: Picea glauca; assembly: GCA_000966675.3. NCBI lineage: Eukaryota > Viridiplantae > Streptophyta > Pinopsida > Pinales > Pinaceae > Picea > Picea glauca. The sequence goes on from JZKD02S1372357.1 coordinate 9,381, forward strand.
TCCACGCAAAGATATCCCGAAATTCTTTAAACAAGGAAGTATAAGTGATAATTTCTGTGGGAGAACACGAAGCTCCGATATGAACGTTCTAGACTATCCCAGGTTTCACTGAAATATCTATGGGCATCATGGGTGAAATGTTACTGAGGTTCCCTTCTGCAAACACATCTCATGTAGATTGGGAAACTGTGGATATAACAACAACGGTCGACAGTCGAGATCCACTGATAATTCTCAAGAGTCTGTTGTTCCAGGAACAAGATGGAACGATGATGCCCATCGTCCCAAGGGGCATCTTCCATGACGGACATGATCATCTCATCAGTGGGAAAAATGACACAGAAAGGATCAGGAGACAACTCGTCAAAAGAATAAGTAGTAGGGTTTTTCGATTGAATGGCTTGATAAGCGGACTCAACCGAATTAACGACATAAAATTGCCGAAACGAACATGATCTCTAGGATCAGGGACTATCCAAGGGTCATCAGACACCAGAAGTTCATGAGGTACAGTAGAGATCATATTAATAGAAGCAATAAATGGGCGTGGAAGATCAGGTGGTGGTGGTATGTGGAAAGTACCCATTAGTGAAGAGTCTTTTAAAAGACCGACCCCGACATTCTCGTAACCCAGTGGGGTTTTAGCGATGAAAGGCATGTTGCCAACGTGAGTATCAACATTAAAAAAGGTAAGTTGATCGATCGTAACCACTTTTCCTTGGTGAGGAAATTGTACGACAAGGAAAAGGGTTGACACGGCAGCACACATAGAATCGACCCAGCTTCGACCAAGTAGAAGATTATAATCTAAGGGAGTATCGAAAACTTCCACTTCCACCTGAATGGTCTTACCTTCCAGAGTGACAAGCAACGATGGTAGAACACCATAAGGCTTAAAACCCGAGCCGTTGAAGGCTCTTAGAGTGTTTTGTGATTCGTTTAATGGGGGAGAGCCAATGGATTTCCAGCAGGAAAAAGACATTACGCACGTAGAGGCACCCTCATCAATAACAGTCTAGCAAATACTCTTGTCGTAGACCACAACTTGGATTTGAAACGCAAGCTGTGGGGGTAACCTTGGAATATGATCATCCAAGTTAAATACTATCATATTCGTATCTGTTGGATCAATGCCACCTATAGCTTTCAATAGCACCCTTCGTTGTGCAGGACAAGACTGAAGGACTTCTAGGGCAGACATCGTTGAGGGTGCTTGGGCTAGATATTCGACAATGCTATAGTTCTGGGCTACCCGAGCATGAGGATTGAATGCCGACTTATTAACGACACCTTTCGGAGGTTGTAAAACTGTATCAAGACTCGGTCGTTCGAGATGAAGAGGACCGTTCGTAGGTGGATTTGGTGGAGAAGGTTGTACCAAATCGGGAGGTAAGTCGTCAACCATCTCTTTAGAAGGAGTATAGTCTTTAGCTCTAGTGGTAAGTGAAAAATTGTTTTTTGTAGAATCACCGGTGCACATCAAGACATAAGATGATGTAGAAGTAGAGGGTTGGTCATGAATGACCAACGAAGCCTGTTGTTGAGACGGAAAAGGTTGAGACAAGACTGTCGGCGTAGAGGGATTTGGAGTTCCTTGAAGGAACTTGTTAACCTCGGCACGTCTCGGACAATCCTTCGTGTAGTGATCATCACCACAGATAAGGCAAGGGTAGTGTGGTTTGCGCTTATCCCGGTCATCAACAGGAGGTGATTTGGTTTGCTCATTTGGATTATTGTTTTTACCCTCCTTATTCTTGCCTCTCCCTTTCTTAGACTCAGGCTTACCGGTCGGCGTAGATTGAACAACGTTCACTTTAGATGTTTTACCGGTGGGAGGAGTAGGAGACAGAGCACTTTGCAAATTAGAAGAATTGGATTTCGGGGTTGTAGTTGAAACGGAATGTGAGTGGCTATGAGTGGAACCAATCACACCATCAGCTGTATGCGAGGCAACCGAAGTAGAAGAAGTGATGGAACTACCAGGACGAGGTAAATCAGGTAGTAAATCATACAAGGTTCCCGTTTGCGAATAAACGAGATCAAGATACTGAGCACGACTAATAGCCTGCTCTTCTGTGACAACACC